>JADKXX010010355.1:0-104868 GCA_017310255.1 Butorides virescens | reverse complement strand
CAAGCGCTCTGCCCGCGGCGGCATCGCTCGGGCTCACGCAATCTGGAGTTTCATTTGTGCTGTTAATAAAAAAGAGTACGAGCTGCAGCTTATGTTACAAGGATAATTATCTTAATTAGGAATTGTTCTTTTTTTTTTTTTTTAGCAAGTCTCATTTCAGAGGAGCTACCGCACGCTGCTGTGGAGCCGAAGCGCTCCAGACCCATAAGTTGTGTCAGCAGCCGCTGGAAATCAGCTGCGAGGTTTAGGGAGTATCGGGGAGGTCTCCTTTATTTGCAGGAAGGATTTGCTGCTTATCTTTCCGTAATGGTGCAGCAGCTTTGCTACGGGGCGGATTCTGAAGTATCACTTAACATCAATCCATTTCCTTAAGATTGTTGATAACGGGGTTTGTATTTCACAACTAATAAAACGGGCCAGATCCCTGAGCCAGGTTTAAAAAAAAAAAAAAAAAATCCAACACACCCCCCCAAGTTCTTGTAACACCTCCATTTTTCCCCCTAAAGTCCTTTTTTTGGAGTTCTGCAGCATACTGGGGTTTGGAAAAATAGTGTTTTCTTATTCTGCTTGGGTTTTGTGATGGGATTATAACTAGGTGGTGGGGTTTTTTTTCCCATTTCTGCCCATTCACTTATTTTTATGCTTGATGTGGTAAGTGCCATCAGACTCGAAGCCACGGTTAAAGCTTACCCAGGTTGGTCCCCAGGCAGATTAGGGAACCAAGGTAAGGATTTTCAGAAGCAGGCTGTTCAGACTGAGCAATTTTTAAATTCTGTGAATTTCTGACCGGTTCCTAATGCCACGCAGAGGGATGGATGCTGTCCACGTCTCTGCTGCTGATCTGACTAATGCACAGCTTTACAGGAACATATTTTGTGGAGGTGCTCATGGGTGGGTTTCCTTAGATGTTCAGAAACAACAGTGAGGCTGGACAGGAATTAAACTTTTCAGGTTTAATAATTCCTCAGTTCTTCCTTAGCGATATTGGGCTTTGGTCTTATGCAGGGCACACAGAGTATTCTGTTTTCGTTTCTCAAAAGAGAAGTATAAATACAGTTCAGGTTGTGGAAGAGGTGCTGAGGACTGTACCTGTCGTTCTGTGGTACAGAGGGCAGAGAAGGCGGCCAGCTCCAGCGTGCCAAGGGAAAAAAGGAAGGACAGAATTGTGAATTATGGATGCTTCCTTAGTCAAATGTGTTTTGTAAAAACTCGGGGCTGGGCGGATTTTAATTCGATGTGGTACAATGGACCGGCGCAGGTTCGTGTGAGCGGCCTGGCCGCGGGGGGCTGGCTGGGGGCAGCCCCGCTGTGGCACCCGCCGGGTGGGACACCGGCCCGGACGCGCTGCGGAGAAGGGAGGTGTCAGCCCCCCCCCCCGAGCTGGGTGCTCTGTTCCCTGCTGTGTGTCCTGGGGGAGTAAAGCCGCAGGTTTGGTTTCTTGCCGCTCATAGTTTTGCTGCATGGAAGTTTTATTTTATTGTTCTTGTTTAGAGAAAAAAGCAGGGAGGTGTTACAAGAGCAGCCAAGGTTCCCGGTGAGTGCTCACCGTGGGCTGTGAAATCTCTGCTGTTACCTTACAGCCCTTGCACAGAGGCAAGACAAGTGAAAAGGTTTCTGACAGACAAACTCAAATGGGAATAGTTTATTTTCCTTGAGATGAAAAATAAAACGCAACGAGCACGTTTAATTTCTCCTCTTACAGCCGGCTTTTAATAAAAAGGCACCCTGCAATGGGAACAGATAATGTTTGTCATATAAAACGTAGCAGCTAGTTCCCATTCTAAACACGGATCTGCTGGCTGGACTCTGTTGTGGGCTGAGAACTGACAAGTTTGCAGATGCGGCAGCTTGTTGCCTAAGCAGAGCCAGATGCTGTTCCCGGGCGGCGTTCTCGCTGTCACCGCATCCCTCGCCGCAGCGCGGGGACGGCCAGAATTCGCCACAGGCCGGTAGGCTCGCCGTGCTTTTTGTCGTCTTGATTCTCTGTTTGTTTTTCATGAAGGGGGTTTGCACTGGCCGGAGATGCAGGAGAGTGAATGGGAGAGGTGATCTGAAGCCGATGGCCACTGGACATGTGTTTAAATTCAACAGCCGGACGCAGAAAGGCGCCTGGGCGCCTCTAGTTTGTTCTCGGGAAATGGCCTGCAGCGAAATGAGAGTATTTGATTTGAGAATTCATTAGATAATTCTGTACATTATACTTCAAATAATACATAGGCCTGAGAGAATGTTTTAAGTAAAATTAAACATTTCGGTGTGGCTGCAGCGGTTGTCAGGCGGGAGCGCAGGGAGGGGTTTTGCCCCCTCTGAACTGCAAATTGAGTTCAACGTTCTGTTTGCGTTTTTAAAGAAGGTAGGGAAGGATTTGGCTTCTAGGAGGTAAAGGGCTTATTTGCTTGAGATCATTATTTGAGGCGGCACCTTTTGCAGCAGGCTTTCCTTTCTCCCACCCAGCAGAACGCGCAGGGCTGGATGCTGTTATTAGCGGCACTGTGGCTCCGTGCCTTTAATTGACTTGTGCCCATCTGCTATGGAAATGGGAAGTTTGCTGCTCTCGGCATCGGGCTCTGTGCATCGCGGCGTGCATTTCTTGGGTTAAATACCCCGTGGCAAGGAAAGGGGTTTGCCTCCCCACGCCAGAGGATGCCAGTGTCACGCAGCGTGCACGGCCACCGAGATGTTTGTTTCCGGAGCTGCTTTCGCGTTTGCAATGACCCTCGTGCTACACCACGGCTGTGTGGGACGTTCAGGAGTTGGAGTTGCTCCTGTTTACAGAGGCATCTGCTTTCTTTCTTTCTCTCTTGAAGAAACCTGTTACGCAGTGGGCAATAAAACTAAAAATAAAGATCAGAGCCAGTGGAAATGCTGTAATGTTTCTCGGCAGAAGCATTAGAAACTGCCCATAAACCATGAGGCCTTCAAAAATTTGCACCCTATTACTGTGCCCTCCAGCCCCTCTGGAATCTCTTGAATAGTTGGGGTGGGTTTTTTTATTCCCAACACCTCTGCACTCGCAGGTTGTGCTTCTGAGCCCCAATTCCCCCACCCCCTGCTCGTCCTCCGCTGGCGGCCGGGGGGATCCCTGCTGGCCCTTCCCCACTGTCGCTTCTCCAGGGCAGGGTGGGACCCCACGCTCCCTGCCTTCCCCGAAGGCTGGGCTGTGCCAGGCTTGGCTATGCCAGGCTGGGATGTGCCAGGCTTGGCTATGCCAGGCTTGGAGAGCAGGTTGGGAGAGGCCTTGGGCTGATCTGTGCGGCTGACGGTAGTGGTGAACTCTGATTTCTCTTACAGCAGGGCCATATTTATAGCTTCAAGTTGTGCTTCCCAGAGCGCGTGTTATGCCTTGTGTTCTGGTGCTTGGGTTTTCAGGGTTGGTTTGTTTGGGGTTTTTGTTTGTTTGGGTGTGTCCCCCCCATAATTTTGTCCTACTGTCTTTCCTAGAAAGCTATTTCTTTTCCAGGATTTATTTTCCCTTTGACATCTCAAATAGCTACTGGTTTGTTCTATGTAAACCTGGCTACTAGATTTACAAAAATCTCGGAGCCAGACTCCACTGTGGATCAGCCTCTGCTGCTCCCACCCCCCCCGTTGTCGAGCCGGTGGCTGCTTTTTGCAGAGAGGCTCCGCTTTTAAACAAACCTCAGCGCTGGCGATGGCTGCCAGGAGTGGGGAAGGTTTGCGAACTCACCCTCACGGAGCAGATCCCCCGCTCCCCCCGACGAGTTCAATTAAGTCACCTCCCGAAGCTGTGCCCTCCCCCCCGGCACCCTCGGCCCCCCCGCTCCCCCAGGGCCCGGGTTCTCCCTGGAGAACAACAAACCCTCCTCTCTTCCTTCGGTGCCTGTCCAGCGCGGGAAGAGCAGGGTGAGGTCAAAGTGGCAGGCTGCACGGCTTGCTTTTGAGCCAAACAGATGGTGAAGGTTAAGTGACAGCTCTGTGACTGCCTCTTTTGAAGTAATTGGAGATAATTTGTATTTTGAATCAGAACTTGACCACTGTCAGAAGGGAGGAAGGTTAATATGTAAACGATTTTACATTAGCCCCTGTTTCTTGGGATTTTTGCTCCCTCCCACCCCCCCCTTGGATTCGTGTTTCTATAATCCTTGCTCCAGGCTATTGGTAAGATTGTCTTTGAGCTCGGTGTGACTCGTCCGAGGCTGCAGTTGTTATGAAAGCCAACAACAGCTTATTAAGGCCAGGGATAATCTCTGCCACTGATGCATTGTTGCCTTCCTGCCGTCCGGTTAAGGCTGCGCACTGGGAGCGAGACCTGGAAACGCGGCCTCTAACTGGAGAGGCTGGCGGAGAAACGCACGGAACGCGCTCCTGGTTCGGGAGCTGCACCCCGTTTTGCAGATTGGTTTGTGTGGTTAAAAAGCTCCCCCTCGACGTCTGTCATGATCACCAATGCTAATTCGATTCTGGCTTCCTCCTATCCCTTGTGATTTCCCTCTGGCCTTGAGCAGGCTGCTCTTTATTCACTTAAAGGACAGAACGTACCCCGTGTCGTACGCGCGGGGGCTGCCGCGGCGGTGGGTGCGCGATCGTTCCAAAATAGTTCTAGGGCCTGATTTCAGGGCAGCAAGGAGGAGCTGGCAAGTTGCTTCTCAGTGATTCCTGTTGATCCAATCCTGTAAACCACCCCAGCGATTCCATCCTGGCCCTGCGTCGGGGTGCAAGTACCACGTGTGAGAGCGAGTGGCCATCAGCTGGGATTTCTTTACCTGGTCCTTTTTTTTTTTTTTTTTTTTTTTTTTTTTAAAATGTGGAAACTGAAAAGATCTCGTGGGGAAGGAACCCATGAAGTCGTCTTCACCCTCACCTGCATCCCGAGGAAAACGGGCAGCACCTTCACGCTATTTAAATTCTGCAGCTTGGGTTTCTGTATTTCTCAGGCGATGAATTCTACTTTTTGGTGTAGCAATCGGTGGCCAGAGAGGCCCTGAATGTGCTGATCTGGAGGAACCTTGTCCCTCTTTGTGGACCTGATCAGTAGATTAATTATTTTGTCCTGGCCCCAAAATATCGTTTGCGTGCAGAAGGCAGAGGCGCTGGGGGGGAGGCGGCCAGGACAGAAAGCCAGGGGTGTTGCTGTGTGTTTAAGTGCTGTTTCCACAGAAGCGCAGAAGGCAATATTGTATTTTATTCATATACATCAGGTTTATTATGAAACACATTTTTTCACTAACTTGAAGAAGAAAAAGGCGATATTGGCTTGTTATTTCTGCCTTTTTCTTAACCAGGCAAAGTAAAGAAATGGTTGCAAAACCTTTAAAAGCATTCAGGTACCTCAGTGACTTTCATCAGATGTTCCCTGTACAAGAAAAAGAAAAAAAAATCGTTCTATCTTTTTATTTTTACTTTGCTTTAATCTTATTTGATGATGTCTCAACAGGCTGGGACATGCTTTCTTGGATGGCAATTTCACTGCACCATATGTGTCTCTCACAAGATAGCAGAGTGAAATGAGTCTTGGCAGGAAGAGAACTAAACACATCGACAAAGAAAAGAAAAAAATTATTTACTTAACTCCCTGTTGCCTGCATACATTTTTCCCCGGGACTGCGTCTGGTACAATGATCCAAAGTTGGTTTCTTAGGAACGTGTGCCTGCAGCACAGTCCCACATGGAATCACCCTTTCTCGCCATCCACGCTCTCCGTTTGTTTTTCTTGCAATCCTGATTTCAGTGTTTCAGTACCTAGGTGGTGACCAAGCAAAGAAAAAAGAAAATCTGCTTTTCCCTGAGAATTTCTGTTGCTCGTGGGGAGAGAGCTGGTCTTTATGCAGCTGCAAAAAGGACTCTGTCATTCTGGGGGGAAAAAAAAATAAAAATCAGTCAACGACGTGAAATTCTTGACCTAGCAGGGCATTCGTCTGGCGAGCTCCAGGCCTGGCATTTCAACTCTGTGGTGAATATAAGAGATATTAGGCCAGGCTACGAGCCCCACCGGGCTCCCCATCAGTGGAGGGGAGATTACAGATATTTATCTTGATTGCTAAAAGATTCCCGTTTTGTGTGATAAGTTGGAAAAATTTACATTTGATCTATTGCAAAGTCAGGATATTGAATATCTCGGGGTTGAAATAGTGGAAGGTATGTTTGAATGCTAAAATCAATCAACCAAGCAAAATATACTGTATTTGAACACGCCTGCAAGATAAATGTCATCCTGCTGCTCGGCGCCGGCGACCGCTCTCCCGGGTGGCCAGTCCGTTATCCCGAGGGCTCGGCGCCCGTTCACAGCCGCGGCTGCTTCCCTGCGAAACGGGCTTCCCCACGCAGCAAGCAAAGGGTTAACCCGCCGTGGGTTTTCCGACAGGCGTCTGTAGAAGTCCATTTGCGACTCCATGTTCCAAAGGCGTTCGCAGCTGCCTTGGTTTGTGTTTACTTTAGCTCTCAGGGACAACTCCAGAACCCTCGGTGAAATATGTATTTGTACAGTTGGATATTTAGGGAGAAAATCAATACAGGTTTTGCAGTGACCTTGCTGCTTAGCATGAAAGTGTCTGGCAAAAATGATAACAGATGACCAGGCAGGTGATTTGCAAAAGATAAAAGCCAAAAGAAACAAGCAAGTTGAGTAGGTTTGATGAAATTTGCAATTAAAAACAACGGAGTGGTTATAAACAATCGTAGACATGGGAAAAGGGGAAAAAAAAAAAAAAAAAAAAAAGGAATACTTTGAGGCATCAGCAACTTAGGGCAATTGCACGTTTAGCGCGGGGTGGTGGGGAGAGTGGCTGGAGGTGCCATAGGCAGGCGCTGGGATGCGGGACTGGTGCCCGGCGCTGGGCTGGCAGGAGCGCGCCGGATGCGTGCGGAGCTTGGCTGCGCTGGGAGCTCTGGCCCGGGACGGGGTGCTGGGAGGTCGGGGAGCTTCGCCCCTTCGCCCGCAGCGCGTCTTTTATCCTTGTAAGGTTCATTTCTTACCCGTCCTGCTTCTGGATGTGGCAGGGAGCTTTTTGGGGCGTGAGGAAGGGTTTTCCTCTGCACGATGCATAATAGGCAGGCAGACATAAAAAACAGCGATCGTGGCGATGCAACCTTTAGGATTTCTTCGTGTATTTTAAAGCATTTTTCCTTTGCGCTCCTTGTAACTGAAGGGGTTAGAGATTTCTTTAATTCCTGCTTTTTCCCCAGCATCTGTTTTTCCAAGGTTTGTAGGTATTTTATAAGGTATAAAATGGCTATCGCAGGGAGAGCTAAATGATTGTCGGAACATAATTTCTGTGTAGACTCAAAGGTGGAAGTTCAGCTATGTCAAGTTAAATTTGTGAATTTTGTCCTCGTCCTTGTGTGGTTGGCACAGTGGGGATCGCTTGCGCTGATGCTTACCCAGATACAACCCCGGATTTTACCTCGGCAGCGCTTCAGAGCCTTCGTGGCAGAGAGCCGTGGCCGCGGAGCCCGGCAGGCGTGTCAATCCGTGTGTCACGCGGCGGGTACAGCTCTGTGCCGAAACCACGGCCCCGACATGTCACGCGCTGGACGGGCAGCGGGACCGGAGTCGCTCGTCCAGAGACCTCCGTGCCTGCGAAATCTGTGCGTGCCCACGGAGGGGACCGTTCTGCCCCGGGTATTTTCCTAATTACACAAAATTCTTCTATAAAATTCATG
The DNA here is from genome assembly GCA_017310255.1 of Butorides virescens. Classification (NCBI taxonomy): domain Eukaryota; kingdom Metazoa; phylum Chordata; class Aves; order Pelecaniformes; family Ardeidae; genus Butorides; species Butorides virescens. The sequence continues at coordinate 97,248 of JADKXX010010355.1, read as the reverse complement.
ATTGGCAATTGGTGCTGGCTTCAGCCTTTTTTCCTGCCGCCTTCCCAGGCACCTCGGCTAGCCGGGTGCTCCGTACGCTCAGTCAGGCTTTGCACGGGGCGGCATCGGCAGCGTTGGACCGGGTGGGAGAGGGGGCCCCTGCGGGGTGGTGGAAGCTGTGGGGAAAGCGATGATTTCGTGCCCTGCGGCGCCTTTTGGTGCCCACGGGTGACGGGCAGGTCACGAGCTACCGTATGAAGGCGGCAACGAGCTACGGGAATAACGCAGTGCCGGACGTTTTCCCAAAAGCTTTGGGGAATCTCTGTGAACCAAAGGGTGAGGTGCCGGGTGCCGGGCAGATGCTGGGGAGCTTTTGTGTTGCTCATTTAGAGAGGTGGTGTCCTGCTCCTCCTAAACGGAAATGTTTATATAAAATATACATACCTTGTGATACTAAATATTCGATGTCGACATCGATCGGCGCGGCCATCCCCGCGCAGTCGCTTGAAATGGAAATGCAGAGAGGAGAGATGTGAGAGAAGCGGAGCACAAAGAGGAGCCATAGGTGAGGCTCCGAGCAATGATGCCGGCTCCCCTTTGACACTGGGATTCTGCATCCGCAGGCCCAGGGAAAAACACGGCGTTCCAGCCACGACGAACAAGCGCCGTTAGGTTTAATTGGTGGAGAAGGCTTTCTGCAAAAACAGGACCTTTTTTCCCTCCCCCCTACCCCCCGCCTCTGCTTTTTCTTTTCACCTTCTGCTATACTAAATTATTACTCATGCTGGAGTCTGGGTGCCCTCGTGCCCTGGGAGCATGCACTAATGGAGAGCGCCGCACAATTTATATTATCTTAAAGTAACAGGTCCTACCGGGAAAAAGAACAGTTGGCCTTCTCCTTAATTTTATATATTATTTTAATCATAATTTAAAAAAAAAAATAAATCAAGACATATTGTCACCTGTGTTCCTAAGAGGACAGCTCTCGGGCCGTAGGTGTGAGACGGGCTCAGTCTGAACAAACGTGGGAATCATTTAGCAAATACGATTGCGGGGGGGCAGGAAAAAATCCTTTTGTTTTCGGACTCGTGACGGCAACGTTAACGAAGTCAGTAAGAACCGCGTGGCGAAACCGGTGTGCCTTTTTAAATGGCTTTTTAAAAATACCTTTAAATTTGAGCAAGCCCTGCAGATTAGAAAATGCACTGGGGACAAAAGGAGCGTTTCTTTTGTTCAGCGCTTTAAGGTTGGACTGAGGATACAAACCCTATCTGGATAATCTGGATTACACTCGGCGTTCCTCAGCCGCGTTGCTTTTTGTTGGCTGTTAGGTTAACAGGAAATCTCAGTGGTTTTAATGTTTTTTATTGATAAAGCACTAGGTTTTATTTAAAATTAATTTTAGACAAATTATTTAGCTATCATAAAAATGCTGTGTATGAGCGGGGGTGTATGTGTAAATGTACATAGGCCTATATATTATATATAAGCCCCTACATTTTTAGGACAAAGTTTCCTTCCAGTCGGGCTCTTTAATGACCTGCCAGCTTTCCGGTTGTGCGGACTGTTTAAAATTCTCTATCATTTTCTGGTTTAATGCAATATCAGTTAATTCTCTAGAGGAAAAGAGATAAGGTGTTAAAATTGGGATAAAAGCTTCCAAATGCTGGAAAATTTACTCTGTCAAACCCAAAGCCCTTTTTAGTGGCGGAAACTTAAGAAAGTAAATACTAGTGAGCTCACATGTAGCAAAAAATGTAAATATGATTTCTGTAAGGGAGATAAATGCAATCATCAACGCGTTCTCTGAAAACAGCTAAGGTTGAATGTCCTATTAATTTTTTATTTTTGATTGATGAATATGGAATTGATACTTTGAAACCTGTTTTTTTTCCCCCAAGAATTGTTCTCCAGGTGGGGAAGGGCAGTCAATTTTACTACTTTCCCTTATGGTTTATTTTCTTTTTTAAGAACACGTCATGAAATAAACCACTGGTGGACACGGCCGTGGCAGCGCTGTAGGCAAAACGTGGTTAATGACACAAACCCCCTTCTTCCAGGGCAATAAGGAAGTTTTTTGCCGTAGAAGGAGGTTAAGGAAGGGGTTCCAAAATGTCCAGCTGGCAGAAAAGACACTTGGGAGAAAGAAATTAAGGCAAAACCTGAGAATTTTTACAGGCTTTCCCCCCGGGGCACTCGGCTTGGGTCCCTGGCTGAGGTGGCCCGGGGCCGGCGTTCCCGTGGTCGCTGTCTCCCCGGCGGTGGCTCTGGCTCCCGGGGAGAGCCGGCAGCGCGGGCCGGCCCTGGCGCAGGCGCGCGGGAGCGGTGTCCGGCCTGTCCTGTCAAGTTTATTGTCCACTCCATCAAAGGGTCTAATGGTCAGCAGAGGGGCTAAACGTGTCCCCAGTGACCTGACATTAACAGAGTGGACTTGTTTAAGCGTTACCCAGGGTGTCTCCGGCTGATGGGGACGCCAATACCCGTTTCCCTCAATGAGCAGTCATTCGGATCATGACTCAATACGGCCTCCCCCGACGGCGCCCGGCCCCGAAGGGCTCCTGGGGGAGCTGCCCTCGCCGCCGCCACCAGCCGGGGAGGGCTGATCGATGCCCGCTGACGACAGGCGAGACGAGGGCCCCCCTGCCCCTCCTGCCGCCTGCCCTGGGAGCGATAAAGATAAATGGGTTTACCCCAACAGAGAGGCTGAGCCTGAACCGGGGTCCGGGGCCGAGTCTAATTGGGCATCCGGAGAGCCCGGGGATGCCGCTCCTCGCCCAGCGCCCTCCCGGAAAGTCAGGCTTACGGGGCGAACGCAGGGCGAGATTAATCCAGATTAAATGATTTGGAACTGCTTAGGCAGCGGCGCCTTTTTATCTCCGGCCACGCTACTGCGTGTAGAAGCATCCGTTAATATAAACGGGGTTTTGTTGTCCCTGGGAATAATGGAATTCGTGCGGCCGCTGCGGGACTGCCGAGCGGAGCAGCCAGGAGCTCCCAACATTCAGAAGAAGGTTTAAAATAGGAAAATCAGCTCGTTGGAAATTTTGCGGTTTGAATTTATAAATGATGTGAAGTTTTTCCCAACTGTAATTTCTAACAAGGCAAGAACAATCTCGTTTCATTAGCGGTAACGAAACGGGGCTACGTGGCGCCCTAGAATTAGAGGACTAGCGAGTACAAACCCCGCAGCAGTGGAGCTTTGGCCAGTTCCCGCACAGGGGTTTTCATGTTCACCCCAAATATATTGGTTCTTGGCTGAATGATTTTGGAGCGTTTTCTGTTGGAAAACAAGGAGATATTTCCTGCTTATTAAATTGTGGCTTGAAAATGCGAATTTTATTTTTCTGATTGAACCAAACTTGCTGCACACGAATATTTTAGGGAAAATAATTTTGGATTAAAATAGATTTATCTTGTTTCATTTTTAAACTTTTCATAAAAAACAGTTTCTTCAAATATTTAATAGAAAAACCACGAAAGCGCTTTTTACCATGTAAGGAAAGAAAAATGCATTTGCCTGGGCTGGTTCCTGCTGCATTGACAAATAGCAGGGGAGTTTCTGAAGCCGTCGTCTTTCTCCCAGGCAAGCTGGAGATGGAAATGGCGAGGGAAAACGAGCCAAATAATACGATTTTTGATAGGTGGTTGTAGTTTGTCAAGGCTTTTTGTCATTCAGATGCCTAATTTGTATAAATAAGTCTGGAAACACTTTGTATGAACGTAATTATTTACATAAAATACCGTTCTTTTTCTGCTTTCATTAACAATTTTTTTGTTTACCGTTTCAAAGGCGCTGGGGTAAATACGCGGTGCATATGTATATGTTCCTGAGTGGTGTCTCGAAAATGTTTGATAGTATCAGTTTCCTAAAGATGATGTTTATAAAATGCACATAGTTGTGTGAATTATTTATAACAAACGGATGAAAAAGAGATCCCGCTTCATAGCACCCGAACAACAGAGCCACTTCTTCTTTGGCAACGCAAATATTTATTATATTATTGTACTTAAAAAAGGCTAAGCCTCTAAAGTGTCAAAAGTCAAGCTTAACAAATTTAAAAGCAATGCAATGAAGACAGAGTTCGGCACAAAGGGCCTTTTCTGAATTTCCTGAAAGGCGGTCGCGAGAGCCGAGGAGGACGAGATGTGTGCCGCCGGTCTCCTGTTTATTGGGTCTAATGATCACCTTCAAAGGCGTATCGCTGCCACGCGGCGGCCGCCGCTCTGAAGGGGTTCGGCAAACGCTCCCGCGCTGGCGTTTGCAGCCAAGGGGCGCGTGGAGCGTTCGGCTGCAAAACCCAACGGGGCTCCCTGCGTGCGGCGCCAGGGCGGACGTGCCCAGTGTGTGCGCAGGGGTGTGTTTGGGGGGGGGGGGGACGACACCCCAACCCGGGGAGGCGCGTGTTCAGCACGCAACCCATCGATTCTATATTTTTAAAATTCTCTTCTGCGTGTTCAGCAGCCCTGCCGTTTGTGTCTCGCTGCGCACGACTGACAGGCGGGTGTTGCTCGTGGTTTGAAAAGCCGCGTTAGGAATTCGTGACCCCGCGCGAGGAACGGGAGGGCCTGGAGGGGCGCGCGCGGCCCCTGCCCGTTCCAGGGCGCCTTTGGAAGTAGCCGGGCTGGGAAGCTCTGGCGCCCGGGGCCGGCAGTGGAAATTCAGGACGGAGCGTGGAACTGCCGCAACGGGAGCGCAGAGGAGGCGATTCCCCTCTCCGAGGGGTGACGTTTGCTTCTGCGGGCGCCTGGGAGCCAACCTGCCATTTGTAAAATATAAAACGGGGGGTTGCATTTTTAAAAATCAATTTTCATTGTGTTATTTCAGATGGCCCAGCTGCGTTTTCCCAAAGTTTCACAGAAAGGGGAAACACACGTTTCAGGGTTTCAGTTGCAGTCACAAAACTGGCAGCAAATCTGAAAAATCCCACTTGAGAAAAGGTGCTCTTCACCTTGGGAGCGCCGAGGGAATAGATCCCTGGGAAGCAAGGCGTTAAGAGGAGCAAAAGGAAAATGGGAATCCTGCATAAAACCCGAGGCGCCCTAGAATCACAGCCTGAGCGAGTCCTGTAGTGTCTCTTTCCAAAGAAAATTTCACTCTCCTTTGAAAAATTAATAATTTTGTGCAACGCCCCCCCCCCCCCCCCCCCCCCATCTTTAATTTCAAGTGCAAGCCCAGGGTACCACGGAGGGGACGGCAGGGGGGGGGGCCGGGGGCGACCTGCTACGGCGGCAGCGCCGCGATGGCGCAGGAGACGTCTCTCTTAGCGCCGTAGTTGGAGCCTCTTTTGACAACGCTGATATTCCACATGGAAGAGAAGCCCCTTTTCGTGGCCGAGCGCCGTGCTTCGGGGAAGTTGGGTGTGCTTCCCGACAGCCCCGAGGGGCTGACAATGGGGCTGGGGCGGGGGGGGGGGCTGGCGGGGCCGGGGGTGACAGGCAGGGCGAGGGACACACAATGGGATGACCGTGACTTTGAACAAATAAATAAAACATGCGACTCTCATTCTCCGCTCGCCCCCGCCCCCAGCCCCCCGTCCAGCTGTGATTGCATTCGCCGTGGTCATTTCCCAAACGTCCGCCTGATAAAAAAGCACCCATCGCCCGGCGCTCGCCGCGAGGGCCCTTCCCGTGGCAATCCGCAGCGCTGCCAATCACCCGCGCTGGCGCAGACGTGCACGCCGCTTTCATTACCGGCGATGCCTCGCCTCTGATTGTGGCCCCCCAAAAAAATAATCTGTAACTCCGACTCGGCCCACTTAATAAACAAGCGCTGCCCCTCGCCTCCGCCCGCGCGGCTGGAAGGGGCTTCCCGCACCCCCCCCCACCCCGCTCCCCTGCGCGGGGAGAAAGAATACGTTTTAATAAGCCTGGGAAGGAGAAAAATGAGTTTGCTCCGCAGTTCTGTTCTCCAGGAACAGAAAAAGGTGAGCATGTTGCAGGGCAGGGAGGGGAAATTTAATATTGAGAGAGATAATGGCAACTATGTTAATATCCGGAATTTTCAATGTGCCATAAGTACATTTTGTTTTTCCTTTTAGCACGATTTATAATTAAAGATTTTAATCTGGCTTCACATTGAGTTAATAAGCCCTTTGATTGATTAGGATTCATAAAATTGCCATTTCCCGCTGATGCTTTGTGTTTCTGGGGATGTTCTTTTGAAAAGCCGGGTGAAGGTGAATAGGAAGCAGCCATTGTTTGGGCTGAGCTGCGCCCGTTCTGGCGCCTCGGCACCGCTTTCCGCGGAGTTTGGCCCCGGCGAGATCTTGTTGTTCAGCCGAATTCACGCAGATAGAAGCTGCTGAGCTGCATTTTAGCCATTTTTAGGAAAAACTTTTCTGTCGTCGTCCCCCCCCCATTTCGGCAGGTGTTGCGCACAGCGGCGCCCTTCCGCACCGACCTCTTCTCGAGGAAGGAGTTTGGGATCAGCAGCGCAACGCAGGCTGCTCTTCCGAACAAAAAAGGCAAAATATTAGAAAACAAATACACCTGAACAGAGCAGAACCCCGAGATGCAGGCTCTCGCGTGCCGGTTAAAATTCGGTTTACAGTTCTGCGCCCCAACGGTGTCACCTCCTTTGTTACGAGGGGCCAGCGGCGCGGCGGCCCCTGGTAAAGGCACTTGTTATACGCACGGGGAATAAAGGGACACGGCCGTTCTGCCGCTCTTTGATCACATTCTTCCTATTTAAATTTTTTTTTTTTTTTTTTTTTTTGAGTAAATTCTGATAAATTCTAAAGTCTGAATGGAAAAAGTGAGGGAGAAGGCTCGGGATTTTTAAGCGTCTCGTCGGGTGGAGGCGGGCTGCTTTCGCCAGCGAGGTCCTGTGCGTGTGTGTGTGTGAGAGGGGAAAAAAAATCTTTTTTCTTTATTTTTAGCCAGGGTAAAAGTGACCCTCTTTAGCCCCAGAGGGGCCTCACTGTGTGGATTGAATCAGAGCAAATTCCCTTTGTGTTCCCTGCTCCGAGGGGACACGCTATTGTTGGGAGCGGGGCCTCTCGTAGCACGGAGCAGCGCGGGACCGCGAGCAAATCCTTCCCAGCTAATGCGCAAGTTGTTTCACAATCGATCCGCGCCCCCCTCCCCCAGCGTCACCCCAATTTCCTTGGCACAACTATCATTTCCTGGCCCTTTTATTGCCATTCAGTCGCCTGCAAATGCAAACATTTGGGACAGAAGAAAGGGGCTGGGTGAGGCGAGGGCAGGTTTGGGAGCCCCGGCAGCGCGACGCTGGCGAGCCGCTCGGCTCCCGGGCGAGAGAGCGGATGCCTGGTTAGGGTACGCGGCGAGCGTTATGTGTCAGCACTTCCAGGGGGCTTAATTGCCTTAATTTTTTTTATGTAAGTACCTGCTTCCTATTTCTACTTTGCACAAAAATATTTTTAATATATATTTTTAATCTCTCCCCCCCTCCCCCCGGTTAATTTTGCAGCAGCCTCTGAGACGGTTCAGCTTTTAGATACCTTGTGCCGGCACGGGCTGACAGTGATGAAAAGATGAAAACCTGGCAATAACGCCGAGTTTTGCTTACAAATTGCCAAAAACGTCCCTGCCAATCCCCAGTAATTTCCTGCATCTCCATAACTGACCTCACGCGTTCGGCACTGCCGGTGCCGATTGGCGGGGTTAGAACGCGAACGACAAAGAACATTTATCCCAAGAAAGGAAAACAAACAAACAAAAAAACCCCCACCGCAAAAATAATTGGCCTCTCTAATTAAAAATCCCGCGCCGCTCAGCGTAGAAGTTTGCGTCGGGGGGGATGGATCTCCCTCAAAGCCAGCCCCGTCCCTGCCCGGGGAGGCGGTGGGCGATGGGGAGCGGGGGCCGGCTGCTGGCCCCGGGCTGAGGCACCCCCGGCGAGCGCCTGCCCGCCCGCGTGCCGCCCGATCGATGCTTCATTAGGCCGAATTGTCTTTTGCTCATGCAACCTTGAAAAGAGTCCCTTTAATTACCTGTGAGGAAGTGGGGGACCCTTCTCCCCCCCCTCCCCGCCTCTCCCTCCCGGCGTTCCCCCCCTGCCCCTCGCCGGGGGAGCGGGCGGGTGGACGGGGGTCACTCGCCGCCCTTCGCCGCCGTGGAGGCGCGGGAGGGGGGGCCGGGGGGGGGAAGAAATATGGGCCCCCGAGGTGAGAGGGCAGGGTTCAAGTCCAGACTACAGATCTATTGAAGAGGCTTCAGCCGGCCCGGCCTCCACTTGACTTCCCCATCAGCCAGCCCCTGCCGCTTCCGCCACAGCTCCCGCGCGGTGCCGAGCGCGGAGCGGCCGGGGAGGGCCCCTCGTACCCCCGCCCAAAACGGTGGGGATCTGGGGCAGCACTGCGGGGAGAAGGAGCGGTGGGGGTGCCCTGCCGCGGACCTCGCATCTCGGGGGGGCGGCCGGGCGGAATCGCGGGCCCTGCGAGCAGAGCAGAGGAAGTGCGTAAATAATCTTATTTGTTACGCATTATTAAAAATTCAGAAAGATTTTAAATTCAAGTGATAATCTGATCATCCTGAGGGATGGGTTTGTATTTAATAGCCAGGTGTTTCACCTATTCATTTATGGTGGAAAATATTATAATGAAGTAATAAACCTTCGCCCAGAAATGTTAATCATACATATACGTGGTCTGCAAAGCTGCTGGAATCACAGACCCCTTCTGCTGTCCCGAGCTGTCGTTATTGGTAACCTCATGATTTGAGATAATTCCAGTTTTGGGACCGTGCCCGTAGACCTCGGGGCGCAGTTGTTAATAAGGGAAAGCTTATTTGACTGTGTTATTTTCTCCGCCTGCGTTTCTTATCTGGTCCGCTGTGAAGTTTTTACAATATCGCGTGCTGTTGCTTTGTTTCCTGCATTAGAGGGCCGCAGGACGAAATCATGAGAGCTGTGGAGGCTGTCGCAAATCTGATATAAAAGGGCGGGGGAATTACGGATAAAGGAAAAGTTGTAGAGGGGTTCCTGGGCACTTTAAAAACGCACATCGTGCTTTCCTTTTAATACGGGGGGGTGGAGGGTGGCTGCTGTGTGATGCTGAAAGACGAGATGTCTGCCAGCGCTCCATCTCCTCAGCTACGACCCGTCCCCTTCCCACCTTGGCTACAAACCCCGCCAAATCCGGGCGATGGCCACAGACGGGCGCCTCGCCGCTCGCCCCTGCCACGCAGAAACGAGGGAACTTATTCCGAGTGCCCTCCCGTGCGGAGCGCCAGGCGCTGCGCCCTCACCCTGAGTATCTGAGTATCAGACCTCGCTCGATCCCACCCTTCGGAGGCGAGCAGCGGAGCCGTGTTCTGTATTCAGGGCGAGGGCTTTATCTCACCGAGAGCGCTGTGATGTCACCGCATGAAGCTAAAATAACCACTGAACAGGAGAACCAGAGGGATGGGGGGGTTGGAGCAGGGGGGGAGGGAGCGAGAGGGGAATAGCAGGCGTATGCTGCGTCCTGCGTGTGGATCACGCAGCGGATTGCGAGCGATCCCGGCGCCCAAAGGACCTTCCTAAGAGGGAAGGGAGCGAGCGGGAGCCAGCGGCCAGCCTTCCGTCCCTACCCCGGCAGCTCTCGCGCGCTCGCCAGGGTGTCAGAGGGCGTGAGTGCATTTTCCATTTCTTAGCCTTTGCGTGGTCTGCCGAATAAATCGGATTCTGCCTGTATTTACATGTATTTGCCTAACTGTGCTATTTTTTATCCTGTATGCGAGCAGGCGTTAACACACCAACTCACGCGCACTCGCACAGATGCAGCGTAAATCCAGCTCTCGTACACGGGGACACGTCAGAAATGGTGCCAGCGTCAGCTTTGCATGTGAACCGGGATGCTGCCTCCCTCCCCAAACGTATGGGAGCTGGATGTTACCGGGCGGGGAGGGCTGGGACAGGAGGGGAGGAATCGTTCTTTTCTGCCATCTCTAACGCGCGTCGGCCTTTGCTTCGCGTCACACCAGAGCCCGTTGCTCGCGATGACGCCGGTGCTGAAAAGCCACCGTTGGAACGGTGATCCCACCTTTGCTTGCGGAGAACACACCAGCGGCTCTTCAGCACGCGGGCACCCGGTAAATCAACCCGGACCCATTCGGATGCAGAAATAGCGCGCGTGCGCCTGGGATTTCTCCGTGCCTGTGCCAGCTCTGCCTGTTGGCAGCGTGTGCTGCGGCTGCACCGCGAGCGTGCGGTCTCTGCGCCGCGTCTGCGGATCACCCGCGTGCGCCCGCACGTGGTACGCGCGTTACTCAGTCGGTGTAGGGCCTTTAGGACAGTACAAACCGCTCTGCCTTCACCATAACTCATTCTAGACCCAAGCCCACCTCAGCATTTGGGGGAGAGATTGTACAAGAGCAGGACTAGCTCTCACAGCGCCGTTCCGGCAGGACGGAGCCTGTGCTGCCACAGAAGAGCTTGCGTTGCCGCCTTGCTTAAGAGTTGGGTGGCGGAGAGGGCAAAATTAAGTGTCCTTGGAGATGCGGCCTCCCTGAGGGTGGTAGATATTGTTCCAGAAAATAAAGCAATGATGAAAGTCTTTGATTAGGAGGAAGAAGGGGGGGCGAGGAGAGGCACCCAGGCTTCCCCCAGCAGCCTGCATAAGCGAGAGGACGCCTGTCCTTGCCTGCCAGAGGTCTGTCCGGCTGCCCGACACTGATCCCTGGGGCAGGAGCCTCTTCTCCACCCCCTCGTTATTCACACGTGCGCCTACCCAAACCATGGGGGATTTAACCCCAGTTCTTCCCACTGGATTTCCAAGGTGGTGCCATTTAGGGACACGAAGAGGAGCCTTCCTAGGAAAGGCCAAAAATGCGGTGATTTCAGGATAGAGAAGCACCGACCAGTATGGCTGGCTCAGAGGAACAGGAACCCATCACAGAAAGGGTTTGGGGCTGGCGTGGCGTTCATACGCGCCTTACAATTTCGTAGGGACAGTAGCCATAGAGATATCCGACTGGAGAATGAGGTGGTGAAGTTTTCGTGTTTCTGGGTAAGCCAAACTTATTTAAAGGAAGTACCAAGGATTTCAAAAGGAAAACCCAAGGATTTCAAAAGGAAAAATCCTAGTGGTCACTCTCGGGGAAGAGAAAACCACGGTTGTGGTGTGCGGGCGGGGTGCGCACACGCCTCTGCAGAGGCTCGGTGCTCGCGCGCAGCCGCGCTCCGCTTTCAGCGTGGGGCCCCAGCGGCGCTGGGTGATGGTCGGCGTTGCAGGGAAGCGCCTCGCGCAGCCAGGTCCCGTGCCGTTGGTGGCCACGTCATTTTTTTGCGTGTATGAACTGCTGAAGCGACTTCCGAAGGACGTAGCCTAAGAAGGCGGGAAGGCCCGGCCCGTTGACGCGCTGCATCGCGCCCCTCGTGGCAGCCCCCGCGTCTCCCTTCACCGTGCGGCATCAAACAAGGCCAGCGACTCCGCTTCTGCCGCCGCCTTTCGTTGCCTGTGCTGTCGAGGACACCTGTAAAAGCTCCCGCTTTTGATATCGTGACCCACGGCGTTGCTCGCGTGCTGCCTCGTGGCTTGGAGCTTGAAGGGAGCAGGGAGGGCAAGGGAGCGCGCGTTCGCCTTAGGTGAGGAACCGCAGCGTCGAGCCAGAGGCCGCAGGACTGGGAGAAGGGGGCGGTGGGAAACGTTCACAGTTTGGGGTTTTGTAATAGAATGGGTTTATTGATAGTTATTATTTATTCCTGATATAAATTCCGTATCATTATTATGCATGATAGATTATCTGGTTTATTTATTTATCACTACAGAGCAGGAATTATTTCTAGTTAAAGCGGACCTTTAGCCCAGCCCTGTCCGTGCGTAGCCAAGCACGGGGGGTGACACCTCGCACCTTTCTGACGACGGGGTGCACGCGCCGTAAGCGCTCATGTTCAGCTCTTGGGGCGCATTTCCCCCCCGGCCCCTGCGTACGGACGTCTCTCTCCCCTGGTATCACGCTGTCTCGATGGCGCTCGCTTCCAATAACCTTGGCCGGTTTTCACCTTTCTTCTCCTCTTGTTTCAGAGGTGCCCTAAGAACCGAGCCCCTGCTCCTCTCCCACACCCTCTGATGGCACGCGCCTTCCAAAAACTGCGCGCCCGTTTGCCCGCCCCCGATGGCGCAGCCATTTGCAGACGCTGCCGTTGTGCTGTACCCGCGTGCCGGGGCCGGGGGCAAACTCGGGTTGGTTTTTAGAGGCGGCCTGGGGAGCAGAGAGGCTCTCGCTTACCCGTGTGGCGCCTGGATCGACAGCTCGGGCGTTACGGTGCGGCAACCTGGCAAGCGCTCCCCCGGCCCACAAACAGCCCAGGCTCCTGTCGGCGACGGGAATTGGCATGGGAGGGGAGGCTCAGAGCGTGACGCCAGCCCCGAATTCCTTGCTGGGGAGAGCGTACTCCTGGGGCTGCGATAACCTGCCCCCCGCTTCCGACAGACCTTCCTCCTGTCCTCAATTTTCAAATTTCTTGTTAATGTTTTTTCAGAAGGAAGAAGAAAATCAGCCTGAGTTATATTGCTAGGAAATAAGTTGAAGCTTTGGTTCGGATTAAAAAAATAAATTATTTCTGGGTCTAACTAACATCCCAGCCCCTAGTACCCGGCTGTTTGGCTGAATTCCATCAGGTTTTGGTGCTTTTCAGTTTAAGTGTCCCACAGACATTCTGGGGGAATTTTAAAATTGTCTCGGACCCCTTGACGGTGGATTATGAGGAGCAGGTAACGCACAAAGTGTTTGTGGTTCGGGCAAGGAGCTTTGCTGCGTTGCTGCCGTCCTGGTCTGTGCGGAGAATAAAGGCGAGCGGGGAGCGTGGCTGTGCCAGTGGCGCCCTGGGAAGCTGCTGCTCCCCTTTCACTTTTCGTCATGATTACTTTTTCCCATAGTGTACTGCAAGTACAAAGGGGGGGCTAAAAAAATTAGCAAGGCAAATTGCAGAGGGTTAATAAGGGTGGTTAACTGTGATTAGTTCAGAGCACGCTCACCTGTGGCTGCAGGGCTTGGCTGCTCTCCTGCCCCAGGAACCCGCTGGCACGAGCGGGGCTGGAAAAGCGCCTCGTCCTCGGGGACTGGGTTGAGCAATCTGCGGGGGGAGCTCTTCTCTGCGCGTAGGTGGGGGCCGCCACCCCAGCCTGGGTGCGGGTGGGTGTCGGGGAGATTGGGCAGCACGTGGGCACCGCAGCCGCCTGCTGCCCGCGGCCCGGGCTCTGCTGCGAGGAAGGCGAGTGGTTTGCGTGGCCGGAAACGTGGCTGAGAAGACGACGCTGTCTAGCGAGCGCCGCAAGGTGAAAGCCAGGAGGGTGTTGTGGTTTCGAGTGCTTCACCTGAGCCGTTGGAAGGCGTCGTGGTAGTGTGGGCTGAACAGACGGTTGCGTATCAAGAACACTTGAATGTAATTTTGCAAAACTGTTGCCGTGACTTCATTTAGGTCATTTGAAGCAGTGAGTGCTGAGAATCTTGGAGAATTAGGTCCTTCTTGCTTGGGCAGATCCTGAGTACGGTGCCTTCATTTAAAGTACTTTTATACTGACTCGTAAGCATCAGCCAGAGCCGCTAGCGGCACCTGAATACGGCGAAGACGAAGCAGTTGTCCCGCTTTCTGTTTGAACAGACAAACCGAGCGTAGCCGAATGTGCCGTAGTCCAGGGTTTTGTGGGGAAATCTGAGGTCGAGGTGGTGAGCTGCGCCTCTGCTGACAGCGCATCTCCCTTGGTCCAGCGGCACTGACTCAGTTCGTGGCACGGCAGGCGGGATCTCCCCGGCCCGGTCGGGAGCGGTGCGTATGGCGCTGTGTGTCGTGGGCGCGTTAACCAGCGGGGCGATTGCTGCCTTGGGAAGGCCGACCCTCTTGCAGGTCCTCGGGAGCCCGGTTACTGCTCACAACCAGGAGGGGCCCGGGTGCTGTGGACGTGCAGCGGTGCAAGCGCAGGGCTGGGGAGCAGCGAAACCCTGGGAGGTGGTAGGTGGGAAAGGAGCACCACCAGGGCAGCAAAATGGCAGAAATTCATCTTGTTTGCTCTGAGAATCCGCAGGATTGTAAAATGTGGCGGGGAACCGAAGGAAGGGTTCTGGGAGGACTGCAGGCGGTGTGGGCAGCCGTACTATTTACGGCGCTTCCTCGGAGGGGCACCATGGTAGAGTGGTTAGGTCAGAGCTGCGGCTGTCAGAGGGGCCTTTATTTCTTCAATATAAAGTTTATATAGCTGGTTAGCTGTGGGGCCTTAATTTATTGTTGTTAGCATTGTTTGTTATTTGCTTATCCTTGCAAGTCCGTTAATCTTCACGCAGCTATTTCTCCTCCTATAATACGGCATAATATTTGTCTGTCTTTATGGAATGTCTAAAAACCTGAGAGAAGTGTGATGAAACCATTTTGAACGTTTATTTCCTTTATTATAGGAAACATCTAAGTGCCAGAAGTGAGGTTGCGTGGTGCTATAGCACCTTCTTCTTGAATTCTGGATGACACCAGACCCTCAGCCACGGCCGGGGGGGTGCTTGGGGCTCTCCTGCCCTTTGGTGCTTGCAACTGGAAGGGGCCATAAGAATCCAACAGCAGAGCTGAGGGAGAGGTGGTGTTCAAAAAGAGCTTGGTAGTGCGGGCAGATGGAGAAGATCTAGGGGCTCTCCATGGCCAGCTGCTGTTTTATTCAAAAATAAAAATAAAATAATAATAAAAAAATCCCCCAAAGTGGAACAGCCTGGGGTGCTCAGACTTCCCTGGGTGTTTTGGGGATGGCGGCTGATGGCTCGGTTGGGCTGGGAATGAGCGCTTCCCTCCCCTGGCTGGCGTGGCCCTCTCAAACCCCGTGGTCGTGGAAGGCTCGTGCCAAAGGCTCCTTCCAGCGGCCTGGGGCCGGCAGAGCCGCGCTGCGTGGCACAATGCCAGGCTTGTGGTGTTGGGGCGGGCTCTTGCACGCCCACTGGTTGACAGCAGCATGCTGCCTAACGAAGGGCCGTGGTAGCCCATGTAATTACCAGTTGCTTCTGGACTTCTCAGACCCTTTCTGGGAGGATTCCCAAAAGGCACCACTGGCCCAGGCGCCAGGGATGTGCTCAAGCAGGACTTGACCATCTCTGCAGGTTCCTCCGAGCCCCCCCGTGCGATCACTGGTGATGGCAGAAGATGCTGCCCGCGGGTGCTAAGCTGTGGGATGAAGGAGAGCCTTTGGGTCGCTCCAGCGGGGTTGGTAAGAGCTATGCTGAGGTGCATTCACCTGGAGGCCGCTATTAATGCTGAACATCGTGGATGCAGGAAAAAAAATCATTGCAGTGACTCGTTTGAAGGGGTTCTTATTTGCATTTGGTTACAGTGCCTCAAACTCGCATTTGCACGTGCTCGCCGTTGGGAATGCTCTAAAAACGCGTACTGAGACTTCGGGCGTTTGCTGGAATCACCATCCACGGCTATTCCCCCTGCAGCCCTTGGGAGAGGCCGTGATGGGAGAGGCGGGCGGGTTCCACCGGCCGATGACCCCAACGAGGGGTTTGCGGGAACTGAATCTCGTCTCCAGCACTGCTAGCGGCAGCAGCCCCGCTTTCGGGGCTCGGGGATGGCGATGGTCCGTCCTGCTGGCCGAGTGCAAGGACGCAGCTCTGACCAAGCAAAGTATCTGAAAACCAGCCAAGCTGCATCGATGGGATTTCAGGTTTTTGTCTTTGTGGAGGGGCAAGAGCCTTGGTCAGGAATGCCCGCCCAGCCCCCAGGGCAGGGGGGTGGCTTTGGGTTTTTAGAAAACCATTCAGCTTGCAAAACTGGTATGAAGGAGTTGTTTGGGGTTTTTGTTTGGTCGGTGGTGGTTGTTGGTGGTTTGGTTTGGTGTGGTTTTGTTGGTTTGTTTGGGGTTTTTTTGGCGTTTTTGGTTTTTTTCAGGATTAGGTTGCCAAAGGTTTCGGTGATGGGCCAGTGTTGTTCTCGTGCTTGCTGCAGGTCTCTCTCAGTGCCTGGCACAAGCCTCTAAGCCTTGGGACTTGTTTTTGTTTGCTCTTGCGATGCAGAGTCAATTGTGAACCGTTGTCTCTTGTGCTTCCATGCGGCATAAGCCAAGGAATTGTGGCAAGGAGGAAGGAAAGCACCGAACAAAGGCTCAAGGGGAACTTGGGGCGAGAGCCCCGGTCATTTACACCAGGGAAGAGGCATCTTTTCTGTATCCTACCCGTGAATTTCTGTAACGAAGCGGCGGTTTGCTGTTAGGAGGAAGGAGCAGGATGGCGAGTTTGGAGTTTGGGGAGGTACAGCAGCCATCGAGGTTCAAGTTTGGCCCCTCCTTACCAGGCACCATTTATTTTTCAGCACTTCTGTCTAATTAATATAAGGCCTGCTCAGGCACAGCCGCCCTCATTGGACGTGTCACTCGTTAATCATGCGACCCTCCTAGCCTTGGGTAATGACCTTGAAAGAATATATCAGCCCATGATGGCGGGAGTGAGGAATTAAATTGTTTCTCTGAGTGCTTATGGTCATTGCTGACAATTTATATGACACAGCTGCCCTAAGCTGTCCGTGCCGGCCATTGTGCCGCAATCATTTTCCCTGCTGGGAAGGGGTGGCCGCCCGTGCTGCCCACCCTGCCCGCGCCGCCCACCGTCCCGCTTTGCTTTTGGGGTTGCTCCTTCGGGTGAGGAGGAGGGCTGTGCAACCTGGAAATCCTGATTAAGGACACCGGGACAGAAAATCCCGGGCAGGCTTTGCTGAAGCCTTTCTCTCCGGGCGCGTGTGACGTTGCTGTCGTGTTGGGAATGGTGTGGGTTTGATCGTTGTGAATATTTTCAAAACTGCGGAGGGTCCCCCAAGCTGAGAATCGAGGTCGCTCTCAGGAGGGGCGTTAGTAAGGTTTGAGTAGGGATGATGTTTGGGTCAGCTTCAGAGGCAAACGTGCCAAACAACAGTGAGCGTTTATGCATGCAGAATTAGGCAGGTCCTTTAATTGTCACAAGAACCCATCTGACACTGTGTGTGCTTTGATGGGAAGTCATGAACACGTCTTAAAATTTACTTCTTGTAAACGTTTATGGGTTAATATCTGCGTTTTTATATTTCTGTATTTTCCTAAATGCTAAATGTACTGGGGAAGGTATTTATTATTGGCAGATAATGAGTAAATGGCTTTCTTAGTTGTTACATATTGGTATCTGCTTTTAGACTGATGAAATAATTTGTTACAGTTATTCAATCATATTATTTATAGAAAACATGCAGTTGAGGATCTAAACATCAGATTGTTCTGCTATTGCCATATGGACGGCTTTTATCTAAATATAAACAGTTGATAATTATCACTGCAACTATTGGCTAAAATCACAGAATAGATCAAGAACAAATAACAATCTCGTTCTTCATTAACATTTTAAAAATGAAATAGTTGGACTTGTTTATGCCTTCAGTAAATTTGGCTCTGTTTTTACAGAACTGTAAATGAACCAGAACATTTGTTCTGTATAATCCGTAAAATATTTTATACGTGTGTTTGTATTCAAAACTGAGGGGTTACGTACGCCCGCGGGCGAGGGGCTTTGGCTCCGCGCTGGGCTCCCCCCGGCCCCCGCAGCCCGGCCGGGGCTGGTGCCCGCGCTGAAGGGGTGCGGGTGTCTGGGAAGCGGTGGCGCGCGTCTTGGTGCGAGCTGGGGCGATGGCAGGAGCGCTGGCGTTCCCGCCCGGAGCGCCTCGTGCGTGCGCTGCAGAACCCCCTGTTTCTTCATGCCGGTCTCAGCCCGGCGCCGGAGGGGTCCCCGTCCTCCGAACGGCGGCTCCCATCGCTGTGATCGGCGTCCTCGGTTTCGGCTGCGTGCATTTTGTGGAATAGCTTTGTCTGTTTTCTCTCACGTGCGGTACTGAGGGGGACAAGCGAGGCTGCAACAGTCACTTGTTAAAGGCTCTTTAGTTGCTGTCGTATCCAAACACATTGGTAGGCTCAGGATGCGCGGTTTTCCCATCGAGTAGCTGGTCTGTACTGCTGCATCGGACGTACCCGAATCCTGCACTGCTCGGGTTTGATTGCCACCGGGGCTGGTCTGCTGGATACCACGTGCGCGGCTCTGGAAGGAGCTGCTGTAAAGCACGTTTATTAATGTATTCATTGCTTCCATCTCGAATTCCTTTAAAATGCTTGGCTTTTTCATGGGGTCCAGTGACTTACTGTTCCTTTATTTTTCAATTTGTTCCAGTATCTCTTCCCTAGCACCTCCACGTTGATAGGTCACAGCAAGGGATGTGCGGTTGTCACCTCGGCATTCTGCGTATTTGGAATACTTCAGGGAAAACGACAGAAGTCGGCAGCAGCCTAAACCTTACCTGTAAGATAAAGACAAAAACGGACAACAAAGCAGAAGCGGATGTGTTGACTGGGAGAAAATATGCTCTTCTAGGGACGTTTGCTTTTTAATGTGTGGTTAAAGCAGAGAATGAGGGGTTTAGATTCCCCTTTTAGTTATGCCAATGATTTACTGCATGGAAAGGGATGGATTCATTTGCGGTGGTGTTCTTATTCCTGGGTTTAAGCTTAGAGTTAAAAAAACCCCAGAAGTGTAATGTCAGCCTTATAATTATTATTGATGCATTTGGTTGGGTTGCATTTTTCCCTTTCAGAAAGCTTAAAGAGGTTCCTTGCAAATCTCTTGTCTTGGACCGGGTGCTGGTGGTGGACGAGGGCTGCAGATGCAGACTTGGTCGGGTCTTTACTGGGCGTTAGGATACACACTGCGATAGCATGGTCCCGTTCTCTCCCAGCTCAGGTACCTGGATGTTGTCTTTTATTTGTACGCACCCAGCGAAGGGTCTGTGGCGCTTGCAGGAAGGCAGAGACCTGCAGGTCGGGTGTTGGGAACTCGCAAAGAATGCTTCCCCAGGCACGGAGCAAGGCTTCCGCGGGGTCTCCTCCGAGCACTGATTCTACTTTGAAGGTGATGATGAAGTTGGTGGGAATTGTTTTAATTTCCCGCGGGAGGCGCGCGGTCTGGACGTGGCGTGGCAGGGCGGCGGCGAGGTCAGCTCTGCGCGTGCGGCCGGCTCGTGGGCCGGCGTGGCCGGGGCTGGCGCCGGTTCCTTGTCCGGGTCGCCCTTGCAGGGTTTCCGATCCCTTCTGCCTCCTTTGGATGGTGCCACCCTGCCCGGGAGACGGAGGAGAGCCCTAACCGCCCCCTCGGCTCGGGCACCCGGCAAGACGTTCCCATTCCTTATTCAAATTCCTTTTTTAATCGGCTGAAGGGAGAGGGAGCGCACTGCAGCCCCCGTTCCCCGTGCTGCGCTCGCCACGGTGACGTCAGCCTTCTCGTGCAGCAAGGATATTTTAAATTTGTTTATCTTGATGATATCAGGTGGTTTGGTTGCTGGCACTCCGCATTAGCATGGCAGAGCAGCGAATATGTACATATATATTTATATTTAGCATTTTTTTCTGGTATGTTCAGCTGAAAAGGCTTGGCTTGATTAATATTTTCCGCTGTCCGGTAACCATGGCAATGGGGTCAGCAGATATAATACTTAATTTAATCTTCCAACTGCCTCAGTGTGCATCACCAGTGTCCCGAATAATAGAAAGCCTTTTGCTTCTCTCTCCCTTCCTCCCTCCTTCCCTCCCCTCCCTCCCTCCCTCCCGTTCTCTTGCTTCATATATTATTATCTTTGCCAGTGGCTCCCTCATATGACCCAAAAGGAATTAGCGGAGGGTGGTTTGTGGTTTTGGTTTGGTTTTTTTTTTTCCCCCTATTCGATGTATGTAGCTTAAAAAAAAAATAAATCAGAGCCACCCTCCCCAGCCAGCCAGACTCCCCCACCACCTACCAGTTCGCCCCCCCTCCCCACCGCGCTCCGGCAGCCAATCTCCGCCGCGTGACGGGGACGTGGGAAGACTCGGAGTGCTCGGTGCGGCACCGGCGCGGCCGAGAGATGCTCTCCAGCCACATGCGCCCGAGCGGATTTTCCTCCCGCCGCAAAGCCCAGGCGACTGGCCGGCGGGCCGGACGGCCTGTTTTGCTCTCCAGGTGGGTTAAGTGCGTTGTTTTGTCTTCGTTTGGCCCACTTCCCCTCTTTAGCCATTTCATTTTCTGCTTTCGGCTTGATTTTTTTTTTTTTTTTTTTTTTTTTAAAATCCATAGCTGCCTTTTTTCACAGCAAACACCTTCACTTTGGGGTTGGTTTCGGGGAAGGAGGTGACCTGTACACATGATCCCAGACAGATTTAGTCATAGTATTAACAAGAAAAAAAAGAGCATTTTCCTGCTCAGAGACGTTGGAATTGTCTGGTGACTGGCGGGATGAACCCAGTCCAGTGCAGGCCACTGGTGCCCCCCTCCTCTTCCCAGCTGCCCCAGTGTCCCCAGCACCAGCGGAGAGGGAGGATCCTTACCAGGGTTGAGTGCGACACAATTCCAGAGATGGGAAGGACATCAGGAGGAAGAGACCCCTGAAGTCTCCATGGCCAAAATTCTTCCTGGCTTTTTTTGTCAGTTTACATTTTAACCCATCCCCAAATTTAATTGAATAGTTATACTTTTTTTTTCTCTTTTCTAATGAGCTATTCAGGAGACAGAATGATTTTTGACCGCAGAGTGGGTAAATGAGTGAATTTTTCTTTTCCCAAATCTGGGGAATGAGTTTGGGCGTTAGTTCCTTGCCTCCGACACCGTTTCTTCGGGCAGGACGGCGGCCGTCAGGATCTTGGTCGAGTTTCTGCTCTGCTCTTGCTCGCTGCCGGTCGCCCAAGCACGTCGGACACCTTGCTTTGGCTCTGCTCTTGCCCAGGTGTTGAGTGATGGCTGGAAGGGCTAAAATTCGGAAGGAGCTGAAGTTCATCCCATCAGCCCAGATCTCAGCCGCTGATTTGTCAAAATATTTGGTGCCAGGCAGTAATTACCGCGAGGACCTTAATTTCCTTCTCATTTCTGAAGCATGCCCATCACTCCTCTTTAAGCACCGTATCATGGCTGTGCTAGGAGCATGCTGCTGTCAGCAGCTGTAAACCTGTCAGTAGCAAACCCCAAGCATTTCAGCAGGAAATGGCCCAAACTGGTTCATATTATACATTAAAAAAAAAAAAAAAAAAAAAAATCAGTCCTCTCTCATGTTTGCCTGAAGTACTGCGTGGTTTGGTTGGGTAGCGCGTGTGCTTTAACCTTTGTGTACAGCACGTGTTCTTGTTCCTCTTCAGGACAACCTTCACTCATTTACTCTCTTGAAATAAATCCTGTGCATGTGTTTGAAAGGAAAGAAGGCCTGAGTCAGGAGAAGGGATAGATCCTCCTGCCAGAGGGAACGGGAGGCAGGATGGCGTGCGGCACCCGTAAGGCTGACGTCCCCCGGGGAGCGGAGAATCTGGCTCTCGGGGACCGCTCCCGGGGCGCCTCGGGCAAGCGGAGCGGCTGGGCACACTGGCGCGGGTCTGGCCGCTCGTCTTGGCACACGCACGCGCTTGGATTGCAGTCGTGGGCAAACGGCAGGGATTGCGTTTGTCTGTGCCTGAGACCACGCGCGTTTTCAAGGGTTCGAACCAGTGAAGCCTGGGAAGCGTTGGGAGCCGCGCGTGGAGCGTGGCGTTTGCAGGTGCTGCTTTGGGCGCAGGACTAAAAGAGCTTTTCCCTTCGGCGGCTGCGTGTGCTGGGGGGCTGCTCGGCGCCGGGGGGGCTCTGCTGCACGGCTCGCCCCTTCGGGCAGGGAGAGGCAGCAGGGCCCCCCTGGACCCAGAGGCTCCTTAAGGTCGCTCAGGGTTCATAATGATGGACTCTAGGCTTGACTGAATACATAGATCTTAGAGATGCGGCTACTGCAAAAATTATTTCCGCTGTTGCGGAATATCCCCTATATCCCACTTTTCCTTCCATCTTTTGTCTTTTTTTAAACCGCACGTGTGTCGTTGCACAAGTGCGGGTGTCTGCGGAGCCTTCGTGACGAGCATCGTTGGGATGGGTCTTTAGATTTGATTGCACGTATTTTGAATATTCCAGCTCAGTGATGGTTCTTCTTTTAATATACAGTTAGAGTGGTTTATAAGGTAGCTTTTTGTCCTGTCAATCTACTGCGTAACCTGACGTAAATCCAACTCGGGTAAAAAATTAAAATTTAAAATTTCTTATTTTAAAATGTCTCTAAAGCAAATTAATCTTTTTTGATTCTAAGAAGTCCTCAAACTTCATGGTGTTTTTTTCCTCAGGGACATCAGTAACGGAGAGAAAACTACCACATCTGTTGGTAATACAGGCTTTCTCTCCTTACTGGCCAAAAATTCAGCGCTCGGCCACCATGGCAGAGGCTTCGCTGCTGAAGCTCAGTGGTGTGAAGCTGGCTCTGCCGGCCTTGCACCCCGAGCAAGCGTTGCACCCCGCGTCCTCCTAGCTGATCGTGTGGCTATCGCACGCGCTGCAAGTGTGTAAATACAGCAGCTCTGGCTCTCATTCATATTTATGCCATAGCATTAAAATATTACATGCACTAATCTCTGAAAGTATGGGAGAAAAAGGTGGGAAACAAATGAGCCTTCTTTCAGATTCACAGATTCCTGCCAATCACTCGCTAGTTGATCTACAAACAACAAAAATGAATATGAAAAATAAAAGCTGCCCCCAAAAGCAATAGCAACCATAACGCATGCTACACGTTACAGTGTCTGCAAAGAACTACTGAGAGTTTTAAAAATGTATTTACCATAAACAAATACTCTCACTGCCTTCTCTTGAATAAACATCTCTTCCCTCCTCTCCTATGATCCTGCCTTACAGTCGAGCCTTGTTAAGTCTGACTTGCTCTCCCGCTGAAATCGATGGGGGGCTCAAAGGAAACGAGGTCAGAGAACCGCTCATGGAGGAGGCTTTCCCTCGTGCATGGCCGTGCGGTGCTGAGCCCCCGGCGCAGGGCTCGCGGGGTGCTGAGCCCCCGGCACAGGGCTCATGCTGCACGGGGGGGTTGGGGCTGGGGGTCCCTGCTGGTCCCGGTGGAGTTTGAAAGCACCAGGGACAGCAGACTGGAAGGTGGCGTTTACGATGTTCTTAGGATGTGGGTACTCAAGCTTCAACCTTACAATTCGAATTATACACAAATAAAAAAAGAAATCTGTCTTCCTGTTTAAGGAAAAAAAAAAATATCTGTCTTCCAATTTAAGGAAAACTATTCAGATAAATAAATAATTGTTCTAGCCTGCCTTTCCCTCCCAGAACAACTTACTCTTCAGCCTGCAGTTGCTGGGCAGGATTGCTGTGTAAGAGAAAGCGAATTTTAGTTTGCAAACCCCTTGAGCAGCGCTGCTGAACCCCCTTTGCCCTCTGCGGAGACGGAGGCTGCAGGGATGCGGGAGGTTTGGAAATGTTTTCTTTGCTGCCGTTTGGCCACTCGAGTTTGGTTTTTTTGATCCTGCTGCTTTTTGTTGGTTGGTTGCAACCATCACGTCCTTGGGCGGTGTGAATACGGGTCTGGAAAAGCATCTGCAGTGCTGGAGCAGGGGAGGGCCGGGCGTGCTCGGCCGCCTTCCCCGGGGTGGGTGCCCTGGGACGGCAGCGCTGGGAACCACCTACGCCGTGGACGTTCCCCTTGGGACTAAACCCAAAGAATATTAAGGAAAGAAAAGCTGTTTCTAGAACGGAGACGTTCGATCCGATGTTGTTCGTTGCTGATAGCCGTCCGCTCTCATTTGCCGTTTGAACCGGTGACTTTTGTTTAACTTCCTGCAGTTTTCATTAATCAGAATTTTGTTTCATGTAACGTCTTTCGCCTTTTTTCATTTTTAGTTGGGCTTTACCCTAGCGTGGGTTTTTTCGGTTGGTTTGGTAGTTGGTTTGTTCTCTTGACCTTTTGTTTTTCCTAACTTGTGGCCTGCATCCCCCACTTGGAGCCCGAGGAGTAAGAAAATGCAGGAGGGAAGGACTGGGGCTGCTGCTTGAAAGAAAAGAAAACAAAAAGTAAAAAAATGGCCAAATGAACAAATGCGGGAGAGTTGTATCGCACTGGGCCTAAGGCCGAGGGAGCCAAGGCGGCTAACGGTTGGATTGGTGACCTTAAAGGGCTTTTCCGACCGGAATGACTTTACGATGCCAGGATTCTACGTTGGGCTGGGCGGCGGGGATCTGACGGCTCCGTGGCAGGAGAGGAGACGGCGGGGAACGGGGCGCAGATGCCCGGGCGATGCCAGCCGGTGGCCGCCCCCGGCGGCGCGTTGCTGGTCCTTCTGGCGGCAGCGCTGCTCGCGCTCTGCCGGCTGCTTTTTCCAGCCACATCTCCATTAACTGAGAGAACCCTCGGAGGCGGCCCCTCCATCCTTCAGACATTTGCTTTACGTAAACCAGCTAGCAAACCGCTCTGTTAGTATTGATGTAGACATTACCACAAATCGCCACTTAGGGACCTGAAAGAATTGACTAACTGGTTTCAGATCCAATACACATAACTTGATCAGACGCAAACTTTAAGTACACTTGCAGGCGTGCCAACTGCACCGGCGGGGAAGTGACTCTTCTGCCGGCTGTTTAAAGAGGCCCTGAGGGGAAACCATGAAAAAATAAAGATCTGGGGTTAAGACTTTTGCTGTAGCGGTTTTAAGATGAAGAGTTAGTCTGGGCATGAAAAATTAAAACACTACTGTTCTGCGTGAGACTTGCTTTATAATTCTATTTTTCCTACAGATTGGATAGATCCAGGTTTTACAGCCATCCCGATGACTGCAGACTCCTCAAGTTGTTGTCCTGAATCTTATTTATATTAAAAGGCCTGGATGCTCTCCTGGCGTTTGCAGCCCTTTAAAGGACTCTTCGTGCTGCCAGCCTGGAGCAGTTGGGCAAAATAAAATAAAAAAGGGACTCTGCATGTCAGTGCCCCCGCCCGACAGAATCTCCTACGTTAATTAGTACCAATGCAACGAGAACTTTTCCTGGGGTGGACTCTTGAACTTCCCATTCTAGGAGATACCTCGCTATGATTTGGAAAGCTTCTGCGTGCCATGTTGGCGTTAGGCTGCGTTATGTACCCATGCCAAGTCCTCAAGTATGGCTTTTTAGGGCTGCCCAAAACGGACGGCGTGGGGATCAGGATTCTGCAAGCCTCTGCAGGGCAGTTGGGACACATAAAAAAATTAAGAATTCTTAAAGTAAGATTTATACAGAAGTAGTTAATTCAGTCTGAAATGTGTCTTTAAAATCACCAGTTAATCCCTTAGGTACTTTATTTCCTGCCAGAAAAATTCTTAAGGTGCCTGAAGTATTGCTTTTGGTATTAAAAGTGCATTAATTGTGTTAGTGCCAAGGAAATCGGTATCTGTTCCACAAAAAGCCAGCTCAGGGTCCACAACGTAGATATTCCCTATTTGCATTCCGAAAGATCCCGCGCGTCTCCGCCATGCGTTGTGGGATCGCCCGGTGCGCGGAACGAGCAGATGTTGCCTCTTTACCCAAATCTGGGGGCAGAGGGGTTGGGGGCAATGCCCTCTCTGCTGCTGGAGCCCCACCTGGAGATGCTCCCTCCTGCCCGGCACAGCCGTCCTGCCGTTCCTCCTCCTAGGAGAGTGCCTTAACCCAGGCTGGAGCCTGTCCTTGGGCAGGAGCCTTGCAGCCGCCTCTGCCGGCGGTGCCGCTTTGGGTAGAGGCCGGTTAGGAGACAATCCTGGGCGTTACGGCAGTTGGATTTTCTTCTGGGCCACAGAGCCTGTTGTGTATGTAAAAATTAAGCTATGATTTAAAAGAGGGGGGTATTCTCCACTCTTCCTTTTATTAGAAGAGGTGCACACCTTGACTCTGATTTATATTTAAAAAACATTCAGGAATGTTTAATTCTGGGAGCTGCTGAGTTTTATGGCGGGCAAGGCCACCTCCAGCCTGGGGTCTGATAGGGGCCCCGCTGGCGACCTTGGTGGCCATCGTGCTCGTGCGCCTTACACAGCATGACCTTCCCTATGGTGGAATGCCGGTTTCCAAAATTCAAATAAACCTTGCAGATAGGCTTGTTTGTCTAGCTTTAGGCTTTGTTTTGTCCTTTGAATTGGTATCTAGAAATGAGAGTAATTCATGGCTTGGGTCAATCCAGAAAAGGCCGGCTGTACCGTGCAGGGCTTCCTCCATCCGCCGGCCTACTCCATCCATTTTTTCTTCTATATTTTTTTCCATTGTAGTTAAACACTTTTTTTTGTTGTTTCTGTCCTCTAGATTGTAAGCCAGATATTTAATTCATTCTTTTCTCTCTGTAATTGTTGTCCCTTCCTAACTCCTGACATT
Source organism: Butorides virescens (assembly GCA_017310255.1). Taxonomy (NCBI): domain Eukaryota; kingdom Metazoa; phylum Chordata; class Aves; order Pelecaniformes; family Ardeidae; genus Butorides; species Butorides virescens. Next base: position 71,148 of record JADKXX010010355.1, on the reverse strand, counting down.
AGGAAAAAGCTAGATAAAATTTAAAACAAGAATCTGGCCTAGAAGTAGCACTTGGGAAGCCGTGGGAATGCGCTTTTGTAGCTTGCGCTGTTCGGCCCTCGTGAGGGCACCTTGCTTTCATTTTAGTGCTGAACCACAAAGAACCCAAGAAAGTTGTGGGGTTTGGTTTTGGTTTGGTTTTTTTGTCTTACTCAATCACGAAGTTTACAGGAAGAAATACAAAAGCAAATGAGACTGTTTCCTAATTTTTGTTGTTGCTGTGATTTATTTTTTCCCCAACAGTCCTGGTTTGCGGGGGCTGGACGCGCGGCGTCCCCAGGGCTGCGGCTGTGACCGGCGGCGCGCGGGCCCGATCTCCTGGCGGTGTCGCTGGGTGATGTGAGCTCACCGTGAGCTCGGCCGGGGGAGTTCCCGGGGACACTGAGCTCTGGTCTCGAGGCGAGTTAAAGACAAAAGCGTTTAATGGTTTTGCCATTGACTTACGGTGTCGCAGCTGAGCGCTCCGCTCAAGAAGTTGGCAGTTGTGGATGTGTTTAGTAGATGATAGCAATTAAAGAGTATTCTGCATGCTGGATTTGGGACATATGGGATGAGCGAAGAAGGTGGGAAGAGCAAAAGACAAATTCAGCTCCTTAGTGGAAAACGCAGCCTCTTGGGCAGCAAAGTTGGGTGATTCATGGAGCAAATCTGTATTTAGCTGCGTGAGTCAAAGTTGGGGAGAAAAAACTTCGCTGGTGCGGCGCGTCCTGTTTTCCCCTGTGCAAATCAGAGCAGTAGCGAAGGGTTTCTCCCTTCCTAATTCTGATTCACTGCACTAAAAGCGGCGCAGAGCCGAGGCGGCGTTGTCCAACCAAATACCGCGTCTGGTCGGGAGGCTTCTGCTTGGGGAATTTGCAGCCGATGTTGCTGTCCCATCCTTAGTATTCCCCGGAACTTAATATTGCTGTGGAAAGCCCAGGAGGGTCCAGCGGGGCACCGAGGACTGTTTTCTTATTACTAAACAGAGAGATATTAACAACACAATGTCGAAATAAAAAAAAAAAAAGGGAAGAAAAGCAAAGCAAAGCCGGCCGCCTGCTCTTTTCTTCTCGGTATTATTATTTGTGACAAAGCCTTTGGTCCATTTTTCTTCATAATTTGCAGGACTCCTAATGGGAACAGCACCTCCCAATTACCATGGTTGCCAAAGGCTAATTTGGTTACCCTCAGGATCCACAATAGAGAAACTGTGTCGGCCCTTTGTAGATATTTGCATACTATACATACCGGGAATGTAAAACAGCTGCCTGGGCCCTATTCCACTATCATGGCAATTATGGGTCATTAGCTTTTTCTTCCCCCCCCCCCCCTTCTCCCTCTTCTTTCCTTGTTCTCATCTCCTAAACTCTGCCAGGCAGCAGAAGCAGCTGATGGTTTTGCAGGGAGCGCGGCGCGCCGGGAGGAACTGCCTTGTCTCATTCGGGGGCCGGGGGCTGACAAACGGCCGCCCGAGCGCCCTGCTCTTTCATGCCGCGATTACACTCTTTCTTCTCCCTTCTTCTCCCCCGGCCTCCTCCCCAGCAGCATTTGCATGCCGGCCGCGTGTGCCCGCGCACGTGTGCGCCCATGCCCGCCGGTGGCTTTGTGCTTCCCGCCGGAAGGGCCGCCGTGGGTGCCACCCGCGATGGCGACGGCCACGGCGCGGGTGGGGAGCAGGGGTGTGCGCTCCCCCTGCCCGTTAGGCTCCCGTCAGACACCCCCTGTCAGCACCGCGCTCCTCGGGGAAGCCTCCGCCACTCCTGAAACTTTTGCGGGCTCCCAGGGGCCCAGAAATTAAAGAAGGGGACAAAAGGGAACTCTGTCTTAATTCGTTCGGTATTCAATTTGTTAAATGGCCAGAGGCTTTTAATAGTTTATCTCCCTTTTGTTCTGAGCAACGTTTACAGTCTCCGGGTAGTTTACAAGGGAGTGATGGTTTTGCATATACATTAATTTTTTTATGAACTGCTAATTTTATTGACAATAAGGATAGATTGAAAGACCCAAAGCTTTTGTGTTGTTTTGTTAAAGCAAATAAGTAAAGCACAAATGTAAATTACATCTCCAGGTTCACATTAGAGGTTTGCAAATAATACTGAGCTAATGGTTATTGCTAAAGAAAATAGCACTGGGATCAATATTCTATACAGTAGAACGCAATACCTCTCTCTCTTTTAATCACCTCATTGCAGAAATGGCATTGAAATTTGAAATCTCATTTTCTCCATTTGTACAAATTGAACATAAATCATGGTGAGTGAGGGGAGGTTTCGGGCAACTTCACTCTTTGTGGGATTGCATTACTAATTAGTGCTGGAGGGAAACGGGGATGTAGACGGGGCTCCACCGGACGCCGCAACTGCGTGCAGATGGTTCTGTAAATAAAGAACCAGGGGGAAGGAAAAGGGTGGGCTTCGTCCTTGCTGCACGGGGGTCTTCCGAGCAAAGACAGCACTTGGGGTGTTTGTTTCTTACCGCCACTAAAAATGGACAAATAACTCAGAGCAGACCGCCGGCATGGCTTTTGGGGGTGCCGAGAGCGCGCCCGGTGCTGCCCCCCCCCCCAAAGTCAGTCTCTAGCTGTCTCCCAGGAGCTTGCTGTAAGGGTGAGTCTTGCGATGCTTGCGCCGAAGCCTTGTATCCCGTGTCGGGTTTGCCCGGGAGGGGAAGGGGGAGCGCTGCCTTGGTAGCACGGCGTGCAGAATTAAGGGTAGGTCTCAAAATTGTCTCGTTCCTGCTGGTCAGGGGGGAAAAAAACCCCAACACACATACAGACACCCCCCCCAGCCTCTGCTTGTCCACTCTCTCTGGTTTGCTTAAATAATGTTTGTGAGGGAAATGCCAACAGAAGTCTTTGCTGGTGATAACTCTCAAACCTTGTTTCCTGTGGGGTAAGCGAGCCTTCCCGAAACGTGGCTGGCAGCGTGCGCCGAGCGTGCGCTCCCTCTGCCTCACCCAGAATGATCCGGGACATCAAAACCGTTCAGATAAAGGTGGTAGCTACTGGGTAAGTGATATAGGCTGAGAGATGGAACAGATTTGGATTAAAAGGTTTAGATAAACAGGGTTTTATTTGTCTGTGTGGAGAGGATATTGCTGCGAGTGTTACGAAAGGAGGAGCCCGAGTGACTGGGAAAGGTTCACACCGAGTGGGTGGGTTCCAAGCGTCACCCCCACGGATAAAGACTATTTTAAATTATTCGCTATCAGTCCCAGAGATTTATCACTACACCTATATTTTTCCATCATTTTCGTGCTTTCTAAACCACTACAATAGGAGATAAATAGGCAACTTTATGGGAGACACTGTTATTAAGGCTCATTATATGAATTTGTTCTTGCCGATTTCAATAGCTAAAAGTGAAGAAAATAAATAAAATACCCCGGAAAGTGAAGAACAAACACCGAGCTGGCAGAGCTTCTCACAGAGAAGAAATAACTCAAATCACTTTAGAAAGTTGGGGGCAGAAATCTCAGCCTCAAAGCAAGGGGTGGTTCAGGCCTGGACTGCTCAGGAGGACGAAAAAGAGATCGGGATTACTACAAATGGTGATTTCAAAGACAGTCGGCATGCGGTTCAAAACGCGTGCTTAGTCGTAGGGGAAGATGAGGAAGATAAAGGACGGAGAAGTTTGCTCGTGCTCGGCTCGGTCTGCGCTGCCGAGCTCCGGCGGAGGCCATGGACGCGCGGTGCTGGCTCCAGCCCTGCAGCCCCCGCCGCCCGCGCCCCGCTCAGCCGGGGCCTCTGCGCCGTCCTTGGCGGGAGGGCGGCTCCCGCCTCGCGTCCTGCGACACGGCCGAGAATGGGCGGGGGTCTTCGGAAGGTGGAGCGTAACGCACGGGGCGGAACGGCCGCTGTGCTGCTCGGTTAAGAGATGCCTCTGGGGGATCGCTGACGTTCCAGAGCCGCTTCCCACCCTGCCTTCCGCTCGGCTTGCTCAGGCACGGATTCGGACCTAGCAGGATTTACCGCGTCGTTCATTCCGTGGTTTTACCCCCGTAGCACGTAGCGAGAGGTACTTGGAGATAGCGCGAGAGCCAAACGTCAGCAGCACGTCCAGTCGGCACGTCCAGCCGTCTGTTTAATTAACGTTGTTTGCCTCCGTCATGCCGGGTGCGTTGAGAAAACATAAAAATATATATATTTAAAGGAAAAACAGAGTTTTACTTAAAGTCTGATGGGAAAACATACTCAAGGGTAAGGAGGGAAAGAAATCTGGGGTAAAAAAAATCCTGCTCAGTGTCTTGCTTTGAAACTGATGGACTTTGAGTTTAGGCGGGCGCCGGAGCAGAGGGAAAACGAGCTCTTTAACGAGTCACTATGCAGCGGCGTTTGTTTATGCATTTATTTTGTGATTTACTGAAAGATTTGCCATTTTACACATAGGACAGCTTTGAAAATACAAAAATAACGTGGAAGATACATAATTTGCTGACGTATTGGCAGCCACAGGGTCTCTCATTTCCCAAGGATCGGTTGTGGGCAAAAGACTCATTAAACCCATCCCTAGAGGCTGGAGGAACCCGTTTGCTCGAGAGCACCGTGGAGAGAACCACGTGGAAGAGATCTGCTCAAAACTCTGCTCTTCCCAACGTGTCCGTTGTTGGGTCTGCGGGGGCTGGCCGGGAGGCCCAGGCCGCTCCGCCGCTCCGAGGGAGGGCGTTCGCGGCTGAACGAGGCGGGAGGGTCGTGCTCTACAAACTGGTGGTTTTCTTCTGAATTTACCATCTCCTACTCTACAATATAAATGTTTATAAATTAAATAAATTCATAAATAAGTGCATGCATAAAAATTGATAAATAACTGCAGGCTACGTACATACATAGAATTAATGTTTGCGCGCCTGGTATAGATGATGCACCGGTATCTCCTGGTTCTGCAGGGTGGTTGGAACAGGACTGTGAATTATCTGCGGCTCATATTGATGGGATATTTCTGGAGCATAAAGATAATAATTAAAGTGTCACTTTTTTTAGTTGCATTCCTTATGAAGATCTGCTCAATATTTTATAAGTTGTATTTAGCTTCACTGGTGCCAGTAGAGAGAATTCATTTTATGAGAAGACGAGAAGAATAGCTACTATATTTTCTGAAGAAGCTCCCAGCGCACGCAGGCTCCCGGAATCCCGGCTAACGCGTGCCTTGAATGCTGCCCACCTTCCGTGTCGACGGGAGTTGCGCAGACAAAGGGCGCTCCCTCGTTATGTAGGAGTTGATGCGCTCGTTTACGTCGTCGTGCTCCAACGTTGGCACTGTGTCGTGGCCCGAAGTTGCGGAGGGATCTACGAGCTCTTGCAGCTGTGTTGGGCAACTGCACGGCTCGCGTGGAGTGACGGCCGTGCCCTCTCCAAGCTTCGGGCCAACGGCGCGTGCACAGCGCGACCGTGCAGGCTCCGAGTCTGGGGTTTCTGGAAGGCGTTTGGCTGCGTTCCCTGGTCTGGTGTCATGGCGTGCCTGCGAGGGTGGCCACTGGGCTTCTGAGGGTATCGACGGTGTGGGCGACAGGTTTGTCCCTCCTCCAGCCCAGATGCAGGAGCTGGGTAGAGCGCGTTGTGCCGCAGCGTGGGACCTCTCACCAAGGTGTTTCCGAGCCGGGCATCCTGAGTCAGCAGAGTTTTTTTCTCTGGAACAGTCAGAGCAAACGATGCTCTGGATAAGCAGAACATCTCAGAGCGTGTGCCTAATGATTTCCAGGCCAAAAGGGGGGGCATACGCAGGAAGAAGAGGCTGAAGGCAGGCAAAGACCCTTGCCTAACACTTGGCTTGTGGGAAGGATGCTTGGGCAAGGTCGTGTGTAGCGGTACTCGGCCATAAGATCCAAATACACCTTTAAGCTGCATCAGTTCCCTGCTCCGGTGCAGGGTGCAGCCAACAAACGTGTTGTGGAGAAACAAAAAGGGCAAAATGTTGTGCAGCATGGGAGGAAAACATTGGGAATGCTCGGTCTGCCTCGCTCCGGAGTGCTTGGTGTCCTGAGGCCACCTACGGAGAGATGCGCTTGATCAGCCCGTAATCCAGATCATCTCCTTGCCCCAGAAGAACTTCACGTGTGTGATGAAAGAGGCATTTACAAACCTACGGAGCCCTGGAGGAGAGAATTATTGTATGAGTAATAATAAGCACTTAAATAGCACTTGACAACTTGATTGATACAAACATTAACAGATTAACTCCTACAGGACCTCGTGATGGATATGTGTTTCCCTGTCTTGCAGTTGGAGAAACTGAGGTGTAGAGGTAGATTAATTTACTTGCTGACCCACAGTGCGTTGCCGGCAGAGGCAGCATTAGAATTACAGACTTCTTAACGACCAATTAGCAAAATTGTAAAGCAAAAGAGCAATGTCCGATAGCAACCTCGAGGATCAGTACGAGAGGACGCGGTATAACCCCAAGATCTCATTACCAAGTAGCAATTTTAGTCAAGAGTTCATAATTGTATATAGAAATTAAGATTATGTTAATCATGTACTTTGTCTTGCGTTTATCCAGCCCTCTATTTCCTGTGCACAGATTCTGACTTTACAGATATTTATCTATATTTATACGCATGCATATATGGTTTTAGTGGTACAGCCATAAAATACAGCCATAAACTAACTGGGAAATACTACTCCCTCTACTTACTGGCACCGCGCTTTTTGCTCTGTACATTAAATATGCGTCTATTTTACTACCTGGAGAACACAAAATGAGTGAAATCCAGCTATTTGCCTATTACTCTTTTGACTGAAAAATTGTGTATGGTTCTAGTTCAGATAGATCCACGCTTCGCGCTGGGACGCGGCAGAGGAAAGGCGTTATTGATGAGTTTGAGGTGACGGCAGTGCTTAGGAGTGGCGAATGCCTGCGTGACTTATGTGGCTCATCCCAGACGAATGCCAATAAATTGTTTGTGTCGCACCACCCCTCGGTGTGCTCTCTGCCTGCTACATATCTTACAGACAAACTATTTCAGAAAGATGTTGGAGACTTTTTAGGAAATTATTTGTACCATCTTTCATAGCCTTCTTCATGTGAAGGCAGGCTGCCAGCTACCAGGGCTCTGACTCTATACCAGCAGAGAAAAATTGTACAAATATCATTTTGGAAACCTTTACTTACACAAAGTATTATTTTTGTGTATAATAATGGGAATATTTTAAGATCATCTATATCTTGAAGACTCCTCACTACAAGAAGGATGTTGCGTTGCTGGAACATGTCCAGAGAAGGGCAAGGGAGCTGGGGAGGGGTCTGGAGCCCCAGGCTGCTGGGGAGCGGCTGGGGGAGCTGGGGGGGTTCAGCCTGGAGCAGAGGAGGCTGAGGGGAGCCCTCATCGCTCCCTACAACTGCCTGAGAGGAGGGGGGAGCCGGGGGGGGTCGGGCTCTGCTCCCAGGGAAGGGGCGATGGGACGAGGGGCAACGGCCTCAAGTTGTGCCAGGGCAGGGTGAGGTTGGGCCTGGGGAACAATTCCTTCCCCAAAGGGCTGTCAGGGGCTGGAAGGGGCTGCCCAGGGAAGGGGTCGAGTCCCCAGCCCTGGGGGGATTTAACAGCCGGGCAGAGGCGGTGCTGAGGGCCAGGGTTTGGGGGTGGGATGGCAGGGGTAGGGGAAGGGTTGGGCTGGGGGAGCTTACAGGGCTTTGCCAGCCCAAACGATGCTATCCTGTGAGTCTGTGACTTCCTAGGTGTGGAGTGCTTTACTCGCTGGAAAGCTGTACAATCTCAAACTTCTTACTCTGTTTTTAGTGAGTAGCAAAAATACTTGGTCACCAATATCTCGTCACCAGCGACTGAACTCTGTCTCTGCTACACCCCAAACCTGTGCTTTGTGGATAAGAAATTTTACATTTGAAAAAAAAAACCCTCTCCTCTGACTATTTGATTAAAGAAATGTATTCCTTCTTCAAACACAAACGGCAGCTCTTCGCGGAGCGGAAGTTTGGGATGTTGGAAGGAAGCTGGGTGGCGGGAGGCGAGGGCGCAAAGTGTGGCCCCTGCACCCCCGGCCCCTCTGACGCCAGCGATGGCCCCGGGGGCTTGACGGGGGCATCGGGAGCGTCCTGTGGGTGTCAGCAGCTTTGGAGAGAGGAGTCATACATCAGTTGGTGAGAGAAAATCCTGGATTTCTGGGATAGTGATCTGGCTTTTCGACTGCGTGGTTCATAAAGTGTTGAGCTTTGAAGAGTGACGCTGGGACGCGTGGCGAGGTGTTTCTGGTGCCCCTCGCTTCTGTGTCCTTCGGGAGCCGGGTGCAGCCCAACGGGTGCAGCCCCACTGGGAATTCTGCCTTTGCTTTGCTCCTCCGTGTTCAGCCCGTGCAGCGTGGGGTCGGGCAGGGGCCCCGTACCCCTGTGGGCTCGCTCCAAGCTACGGGCGCTCGGTGCTTCCCCAAATCAGACTCGGGGTGCTGGAAGCTGACCTCCTCATGCGGTGGGGGTCAGGTACGGGCTTTGGAAGAGGGCTTTGCATAACGAGGCATTTGAAAAACTTCATCGTTAAGTGTGGTTATTTTTGAATAATAATTAGAAATAATAATTTCTGAGAATATTCTTAAATAGACAGGTTTTTCTACAAGTTTTTATGTGAATTTAGGTATCTCACAAGGAACAGATACCACTGTGGTAGGGTATTGAGGTTCTGGCCCCAGTCGTGAAAGAACTGGAAAAAAACCCAAAAGATGCCGTTGTCCTGATATGGTGAATAACTCAGGCACCCGAAACTCTGATTTATAAAAAGGGGGGGATGGGGGGGGTGGCGGAAATAAATCATAGACTACGTGTGTTCATGGGAACGTATTTTCATACAAGTACAGAGACGGGGCAGAAGAGCAAGAAAGCAGGGACGCCGTCGAGCTTCTCTGCTTTTTGTGGAACAACTTGGACTTTACAAAGCCAAACCAACTCGGATGGCGGGGGCCCGCGGGGGCGAATGCTTCTGCGGCGTTCGTGGGACGTCTTCCGTTTCCAGGGGACCTCACTAAGATTTGGCTGGAGGAGCTGGAGCCTTCCCTGTGCTTCCCCAGTGAATGCGGGGGGGTGTCCCCTTCTTCCCAGGGCCTGTCTCTTGCTGCAGAACGGGAAACCCCCGGACCCTTCGGCTCCCGGCGCGTACGAGCCTCCCGGGCTGGTTCGTGGTATCTGCTACCGCCAAAATTGGTGTAACCTCGGGGCGGGGGGCAGGGAGGTGCATTGCAAACGCTGTGGATTATTTAGCTGTAATTTAAAAAGAAAAAATAATAATTTCACAACAGTAATAGGTAGTGACGTAGGACGAGAAACATAATAAAGGCCTTAAAGGCTTCTTCCCGTTGCTTCGGCGAGCGATTGAGCGAGACCGAGCAGCACGAAAGCGATTTGCTTCCAAGCCCCTCTGCTGACCCCGGCGGGGAGGGGGCCCAGCATTTGCCTCCCTGCCTCCCTCCCCGGCAAAGGGGCTGAGCCGGTGCTGGGCGGGCGCTTTGGGTGCTGCCGAAACGAAGCGCCGAGACCCCAAGGAGAGGGGGAGCGGGACCGCGGCCGGGGCACGGCCCGGGTTGGCCTCTGGGCCCCCCCGGCGCCCCGTGCCCAAGCCCAGCTGTGACATTAGCAGGCAGGCATTTGAAGCATAATAATAATTCTGCAGATCAAAGCAGCTCTTCTTCAGACAATTACAGTAAAATTGAAGCTCTCCTCCAAGAGAAACGCGTGCCCTTGTTGTGGTTTTCCTTTTTTGCCCTCCTTTTCTTTCTTTCTTCCCCCCCCCCCCCCCCTTTTCTTTTTTTTTTTTTTATCCTTTATAAGCAAATTGCTTTTTCAGGGCTATAGAAAGAGCCGATTGGAAGCTGAAATCCTCCCTCTCTGCCCAGGGGTGGGATTCCCAGGGTTAGACATGTAACATCTGAAGGGTGATTTTTTTTTAAATTGATATCCAAGAATAAAAGAGAGAATAGTAGGAGAAGCTGATCAGGAATGAATAAAGTCTCCTTTTAAGCTGAAATAACCTTCCCCCCCCCTCCCCAATTTTCCCTCCAGAAAAGCCGGACTGTAATTGCTTGCAATCACTCGGCACAAATTGTCTGCGCGTATTTGCTTTTTAATTTTGTATAATCTGGTCCATTTTGCTCTCTCTGCCTTTGAGCTTAACCTCTCTCTTTCTCTCCCTCCTTTTCTCTCTTGCATGCCTTCCCTTTCTCTCTCGCTTTAATTCTTCGATGCCGCTAAAAAAATTATTACTAATTCACACTGATATTTGATGGCTTTTACTAAGGAAAGGCACTTAGGAAAAAAAAAAAGAGGCTGAGTGGACATGTGCTGCAACTGGTGAGATTTCATTGTTCTCTGTGAAGTGTTTGTTTATTTGTATATTTATTCCATTCCTGCTTCCTTAAGGTGCAGAAAGCTGATTTAATACATGTAGGGGCTGCCTTCCCCCGCCGCCCAGCGCAGCCGCGAGCAGGGACCCTGCGCTCCCCGGCCGAGGGCGGCACGTGGGGCGGCGCGGGGGCATCTGGTGCCGCGTCCGAATTTCTCAGCGTGTGCTTGGGCTGGGCCTTCTTATCGGGGAGCCCCCGGGTTTCAGCCGTAATTCGCGTTTCTTCCAGGTGAACTTGGTGCTCAGCAAACAGCGTTTCTGGGATTCGGGCGTTAGGATTTCAGGTTCTCAATCAGATTTTGCAGGAAGATTTTCTTTGAGCAGGTGCCAATCTCTCAAGGTTTAGCCCAATATTTGAGTAGAAGCCCAGTGGATGTTCTGGGGAAAAAAAAGAAATCGTATGTGTTAGAAGATGGTAACAGAGGTCCTGGCAATGAGAAAGTGGGGAGGTAACGCCTGTCCGAATAGCGTCTCCGCGTGAGTGCTTCAGTTGGGGGTGAGTCCCCGTGGCTTCGGTGGCACATCAGCGCTAGGTGGGAGATCCAAGGGCCGAGGACCTCTACCACGCTGCAGGCTTTTCGTTTGATTTTTTAAGCAGCTGATTGACTTTGTCCGCTTCAGCAGCTCTTCCCCTGCCCTAGGGCAGCAGTGTCGGCCTGGCCCAGCCCTGCCCGTCCCCTCGCCGTGCCCCGGGCCGGGACACGAGGACGCCTCGACCCGGGTGGCTCCTGTTCCTCCTCCCGCCGTCGCTTCGCCTTCCCAAAGCGGCACGTGGTGGTCTGCCTTAACGTGCCTGGTCCTGCCGTCTGGCAGCCCCTGAGCAGTCCAGCGGGTTTGCTGGGGTCTCTGTGGGTGCTACGCCGCAGCGTTTCACTTTGGAATCCTTGGTTCAGGATTCAGTTGCCGTGGTTTGGGATTGGGTTTTTTTTTTCCTGCCATGTTGTTTGGGGTTTGGTGTTTTTTTTTTTTCATTCCTACAATGAAAAATGTTAAAAAACAAACAAAAAAGCCCCCGAAAATGCTATGTAAGTCTTATCCATTAATACAGTATTAAGTATTTTCCCGCCACTTTGGGCTTTTTTGCACTGTTCTCGGCACCAATGTGCTCACCCCGCTCAGATTTTGGCGGTCATTCGTACATTGCATTTTTTTTTTTGTTCTGTTATTACTAAAAATGGTCTGAATTGTTGTACTGGGAAGGAAACCTGAAGGGCCTATTTGCTTTCTAAAGGACTTCTAATGAAGAGCTCTACCCCTCAGCAGAGGTTTGGTGTGAACCTGGCCCTGCAGGACCCCTCTGGAAGGAGACCTCCCGCTGCCGCCGCGCCGCAGGAGCGGGGAAGCGTCGGCACCCGTCAGAAGCCGCCCTCCTCTTGCCGTTCTGCCCAGCGGTCCGCCCTACTTGCTGCAGATAAGAATTTAACTTCCCATTAGGAATCATTCTGTGGTGGGATGCTGCAGTAAGCTCAGGCTCTGATTTCTCTTGAGATCTCTCCCGCGGGTAAATAACGTATTTTTTTTACTCATAATGTCCTTAAAGAAAAAAGAAAAGCCTATAGCTGCCTAGAGAAACCTGGCAGGTGCCTGGATTCCATTCTTCAAGCGGTAGAGGCACCAAGGAGACAGGCAGGCACTGGCCTTCAATTTAAATAAGTAAATTAAAAAAGAAAAGAAGAGGCAGCCTTACCCTAAAAACAAATAGTTGCTGATTCCCAGCAAACAAACCTGTAGGAAAAACCAGCGCAATCTAAGAAGGAAAATTCCATGTATATTTTTCTTGATGTGTTTTAGGTTTGTTTGGAACAGATTTATAATGCTTGTATTATTCAGCTTTTCATTTGAAAGTCTAATGAGCCTTTTGAATGGACTGGTGCAGGCTAGGAAGTAAAGAGCATAAAATAGTTCCATTGACTTATGATTTTCTGCTGACTTTTTCATTGTCATCCCATATCTTCATTCGCTGTCACCAGACCATTCCGGGAACGTCCTCCGTCGCCTGCTTGATAGCGTGTTGGAATATAGGAAACTGTATGAATTGCAGATGACTTGATAATTTATTCCGATGGGGTCTGTCGTCTTTAGGTAACGGGAAAGGCAGCTTTAAGTACGCGTTGGGAGTGGATTGGGGAGTTTGTACGGGTTTCCTTCTGCCTTCCCTCCTAGACCATGAGGAAGCGCGTTTTTCCTCTGGCTCATGGTGTCTGTCTTAATGGCCGAAGCCTTCTGGCAGATTTAATTTAGCCAGAACTGGCATGAAAGACAAGAACGCCTGATCAAAGCAGCGCCTTGTAGGTATTTTACGTCAGGGGTGAACACGGCGACGTCTGTTGAAACACATTCAGAAGTTCGTGGCAGTTGGATTTTCTTTAGAGGGCAACCTTACCATAGCACCTCCCTGCTGGGCTGGTGGGGCTGGAGCCCCGCCGTTCTGGAAGGTCACTGGTCAAGGTGTCGCCTTCCGTGTCGAAGCCGACCCCCATCCAGTCACCGTGTGAGGCTTTCGGTAGTGGCGGGTGTTTGGACCCTTTTGATCCCCCGGGCTGTCTCTTCACAATGGATATTTCGGGGTCTTTCAACCAGTTAGGAAAGTTCATTATATTTTTAATACAATGTAAAAAAATTAAAATAATGATTTGATATACAGGCATTGATGAAAGATGTATTTTTAAAATAGTAAATTACAATCTCATTAATATTTCAGTGAGAATATTTTGTGCTTATCTGTTTCATCTCTATTTTTGACCTATGGCTTGGAGTTCACAGCATGAAGGAGATGGTGAAATCTGTTCACCATAAAATGTTAATTATAAGTAAATTACAGCACAAACGTTCAATCAGCCACATTAATTCTACATAAAGTGAATTATTGTAGCAGAAAATTTTAAAATGTGACTGAATTTTATAATCTGCATCCTCCATTTTCTACCTTTGCACTTATTGCTGTGCTGTTGCTCTCCAGTGTGGCTGAGCCCTTTGTGCGCCGACGGGAAGCGCTTTCTGCTCAGCTTAGGTTGGAGATGGACGAGCACAACCGGAGCCGTTTGCTTGCAGCCCACTCAATGCCGCTTCCATACCGAACGTTTCCTTTGCCCAGCGAGGAAGCGCAAGACCGCTTGAAGGGTTCGGTGTGCGGGAGCTGTGATGCGAAGCGCGGAGCTGCGCGGCTCCCGGTCAGGACCCTGGGAAGGTGGCGCGGTTTGGCCGCAGCCGAGCCCCGCGCCGCCGCTCGCCTCCCCCCGGCGAGGTGGGGGAGAACCCAAAGGGTGAACGTGAGGACGCTGCTGGGCTGAGGTAGAGGCGGTGGGCTGGGATGCCGGCGGGGCTGGTGGCGCCCTGCCACCCGGGGCGCGCGTTATCGCAGCGCTACCTGTGTCTCCAGGGCACCGCAGCGGCTTTAAGCCTGTGTGCGTTGTGACAAGCAGACAGCACAGCTGAATCCCCGCATACGTCAAAAATTTAGATGGAGGTCTTGCGCCGTCCTGACCCCTGAGGAAAAAAAGCTTCATTTTACTATCGAGGTGGTATATAACATAGCGTCCTTTGTAAATCCAAACGTTGCACGGTGTTATAAAAGGATTTCTGCCGAGACGCAGGCTGCGGGAAATGCTGAGCGTGCTCTCCAGGGACCATGGTGGTGATGGGCCGGAGGGGCCACGGGGGCGCTCGGACTCACCAGTGATGCTGGAAAAAAAGGAAAAATCTTGATGGAATGCTTTTATGGTGGTGTTCATGGTAAAAGGTCCGTGTAGCAAAAGCCAGGTGGTTTACGTTTTACCTGTAACTTTGTGGAGTTTCTGGGAAAGCAAGAAAGAGAAGTGAGCGTTTGTCGTGGAGGTGCTGCAAGGGCAGAGACTCTGGGTACTGCCCTAATCCCGTTCTGTTTATTGAAGGACTTCCCGAGTCGGCGAGTTCGGCGTCGTTACAAATTACAAATGCTGTAAAGTGCTGCCTGTTCGATTGGGCTTGAATTTGACTTTTTGTCAAACCCTCGTAGAATGGCAGCTCAGCTGCTCCTGAAGTAGGGACACGGGATGTCCCTGCCGTTCTCCTTGCTTCGGAGAAAAGCTCTCGAGCTCTTGCCCAAAGGAAGACGCTGAAGTGCCGCGCGTGGTGCAGCTCGGACCCCGGTGTCGGCAGCAGCGAATCGCTGTCTTCCCACACAAGTTGGCAGGCGGCTTTTCTTCATCAGCAGGTTCCTGGCTGCCCCTCCGAAGCGGTTTGTGGGCTGAGGAGCTCCGAGCCGTTAGGGGACAGACCTGCTCAGACCCGCGCGGAAAGCCGAGGAGTTTTGTGCCAAGGGATCTTTGCTGGCACAGCTGCGCGTCGGTGCCGAGGTCATTTCTGATTTTGATAACTTGATAACTTTGATAACTGTAACTTTTGATAATTTTTCTGTGGTGTCAAACGATAATTTTGCATCTCAATGAAATAAAAGCCCAACCCCCCAGGCTGGTCCATCACCCCTGGAGACGACTGCTGCGTATCTCGGTGCCTTCTGAATCCGGCTGCGCTTCTGTTACCTGGGCCCTGATTTTGCCGCTGTTGGGAACGCTGCTTCTGCGTGCCGCTGTGAGCTGGTACGGGGCTTTTCTTGCGTGGACTCGCTCTTCCAAGCAAGGGAATCCGGGCGCTCGTAGTCTCTTTTTAACCATGCCACTGCGCTCCATGAATGTGCTTTCCAAAAGCTATCGTACCGTGTGACAACTGAAAATGTCATAAAAAATGGTCAAAAATGGGAAAGGAACCCTGGTCCCTCTGTAAGTGCGCGCCCCTTGGAGGAAGGGGAGCAGAAGAAACTCCCGCTTTGCTAATGGCAGCTCTGCTCACCTGAGCTGCTGTCCCGTAGCACAGCCAGGTAACCTTCGGGACTGAAGCGTGCCGGAGGGAAGCGTTAGGAAGCTGCCCCCGTGAGATGGGAAGGAGTGGATCGGGGCAAACCAAATCTTGCGGCCGTGGCATCGGCTGCCCAAGCAAGTAGGTGAGTTACAGATTTTGTAGCTCGTTTGCCCCTTCGGTGCTGGCAGCCCGCGCTGGCGGGGCGATGCCAGGCCAGCTCTCGCAGATGCTGCTCCATGTCTCTGAGCTATCGCGCCTCCGCGCGTCTGAATCATCGGCCGCCAGCGTGAAATGTGGGCTCCAGGAAAGGCGTGCGTGAGTCACGGAGGCTGGAGCTGCTGCACGCTTCCAACGCTCTTGGAGAGAAACCTCTCAGCATTTATTGGGAAACGAAGGACTCTCTCTCGTGGTAAGGTTTGATGGCAAAGCTAAATGGAATCCAGAGATCTGCGCGAAATAATTTGTGAAAAGGGAATTATTGTCAGAAGTTTTATTTGCCTCTGTGTACAGAACCCATAGAACCGTGGCTGCGGGCCATGCGCAGGCCTGCTTTGCGAAAAGGCACGCGGCGTTTGGGCTCTAACTGGGAGGTGTAAGCGAAGGGTGCTCAGGAGACACAGAAAGTACAACTGTGTGAAAGAGGGGTGGTTAAAGGTAGGGTGGGAAAAACAAATTCTCACAGGGACCTGAGAGATTGCGTGTGCTGAGCCTGAGCTCATCGACCCGTTTGACGTGCCCGAGAGGTGCTCAGCAGTCATTTAGCCCTGTGGTATCGGGGGACCAAGCTCAGACACAAAGACTTCTGGTTGCGTTCCCTTTCATGGGTTTTGTCAGGGCACAGCATAGTTCAATAATTTTTCATTCAATAATTTTCATTTGAAATCAAGGGGTTTGTTAGGTCCCCATCAGCTGTCTTCATCAGCTCATAACAAACGTGTTTGTCTCCTCTTCCCTGCCCTCACCGCCCGTGCAGCTGGTCGCTGCTGGGGTAGATGATGCCCCATGCTCAATGATGGGTTTTGGTACAGCCGAAAGGCACCTGGGCAAGGTGCAATCGTAAAGACAGGCTCAGCGCCGCGCTAAAAGAATGAGATGTGATCAGCAGAGCCCCTCGGAACGAGAGAGCGCAGAGGCGGCGTGAGGCGCGGCGGAGGCTGAGCGCCCTTGTTTTCCAGTAAGCAGCGTGATTGGCAGCAGAAATAAACACTAGCGGGAAGCTTGTGTATCGGCCTAATTGTATAATTGCAGGTTGCTTTCTGCCTGGTTTGATGTGCAGATTGTAGTAATGTGCAGTGTCTCTTTGGCAATTTGCTATTAGATCCAACACTGGGAAGTAGTTCAGTTGCTTCCTGTGCGGATACCTGATGCTTGCGTTCGTTTATCCGCAGATCCGTGCCCATCTTCTAGCACTCTCCATGTTATTTTTGCTTGCGTGGTGTTCAAAGTTTGTTCCACAAATCACGGAAGGTGAGTTGGATGTAAAGGTCAAAATGTGATAACTCATTACCCAGTGCTGTAAAAGTCACTGCCGAGAGCAAGGTTTAATTATTCCCTCTGAACTTGTACCAAATATGGGTTTATATCTGCTGTAATCAGTACGCCGACAACATGGTCTGCCCGAACTTCTGCACGGGCTCTCCTCGGAGCTCCCGGGGGGTCAGGAGCAGGAGTGGAAGAATGGTGTTCAATGCAACTCATACAGGAGAAAATCCTTAGGGTGGGAAAAATGCCGAGTATTATCTTTGAGGATGGACGTTGAACAAAGCCACGATGGGGGGCAGCTCCTTCTTACTGGGGGAACGGGAGAAGGCTCCAACGCTGTGCGGCCGAATGTCCCTCTTGCCCATCACGCTTTCTTAATAGCTTAGGGGAGTCTGATGTTCTTGCCTCTGTAACAACTGATCAGCTGCTTTTCCCATGCAAATATCCCTACCCCTGCTCCTCTGTGATAAATTGATCTCTGGCTGACGATGCGATAATTCCAAACCAGAAGTTCCTAAGCTTTATCTCGGAGCACCAAGGTCTGTTACTGAATGTCAGGGATGGGCTTTTCCGATTGCTTGAAGGGTCTGCCCAACGGTTTTGCTTCCTCCGTGTCAGTCGCCTTTGGCATGACTGTGACTGCACCCTTTGGGGCCCGCACCCTTTGGGGCCCGCATCCTTTGCGGTCCTTTTCATTGTTGTGGTTGGCAGACAACTTAGGGGGAAAAAAATTTAAAGCCAAAGGCATCCCATGTTAGTCACTGTGACCTGCAGACAGTTTTTGTCAAATTCTGCTAATGTCCTTTGAAAGGTAATTGCAAATACGTATTGCCAGGGCACGAGCTTTTCCGTCCCGGTGAACGTATCCTCCCGTGTTGGTGTGCTTATGCCGTATCGTTCAGGGCACAGTTTCAGCAACGGTAGCAAAAATGTTTTTGGGAAGGTTGCAAAGGTTTTCACGTGCCCTGGGATGCACAGCCTACTGAGCGCCAGAGGAAGATGGATTCGGCCCACGCAGTTCAGCGCCCCTCGCCCTGCTGCGTTCCGCCCCCGCTCGCCGCCTCCGCTGCAGCAACGCGGACAGAGGTAGCTCAGGGAACATTTCTAAACCAGCCCAACAAAAAATCCATCTATAAACGGTTTCCTACCCAGGAAGGGGAAGAAGGGAGGAGCCGCAGAAGGCATCCGCAGCCTCTCGGTGCCTGACGAGCACCTAGAAAGCCCTCGGGTATGGTGCTGGTGGGCGGAGAGATTGCGGCGGTGCAATAGAAGAGGATGTGTCTTGCCTGTAGTTGGACAGGAATAGGAATTAAATACAAGATTCCGTGTGCTTGTATTGCAAAAGCGTACGGCATAATGTTACAGATGGTGGCTGTCCTTCGGGATCTGGTGAAGTGTTACACACTGGCGTGGGTATTTTTGAGCCATTCTGTAGGAGCTCAGACTGAATTATAATCTTTTTCCAGAACTGGCTGGGCAAGTTAATGTTCCAGATCCTTTCTTTCTAACTGTATCCATTTTTAGATCAATTTTGCTAAAATACGAGTAACTTACTGTATTTTGTTTCTAGGTTCTGTACTCTTATGTATGGATTATAATCTAATCTAGCCGTAGTCAATTAAATAACCATAAATGAGCAGGTATTTAAAGGGGGGGACACACACATCACGTTCTGAGCTCTTTACTTGGGAATGTAAGAAAACGAAAAGCCTCCTTCCCCTGTGTTTCATGAACTACACGGGGAAGGTAATAGCTAGATCGTTGGTTTTGCCCTCGCGTATGCAAGAGTGCTGATGTGCTGATGGTAGGATGCATTTCTTGTTTTCTTGTGTTGAAAACTCTTAGTGGGCCAACAGGTAGGCAGGAATGCACGACACGGGCTGTTTTCCTGCCTAGAGACGGTGGGGACAGGAGCTGCAAAGGTTTGGTGAAGCACTGGCGCGATCTCCTGCTCTCGGTGCCCCGTCCTTCCCGGCGTGTGAATTGGTGCATAAATATCGCGGCACCTGTACGAGTCGGGGCTTTCTTCCTCCCCCGGCAGCGCCTTGACAGAGCCTCGGTGCAGCTCTGTCCTGCTTCGCTCAGACGCTGATTGCATCCCCAAAACTTAACCTCTGAGCTCCCAGGGGTTATGCTCAAGCCAAAGATCACTGAGCTTGTAAAGATCAAGAGGATGTCAGCGAGGAGGGATGGCTCGCGTTCAGACCTACGATAAGCTTGAGACGCTCATTAGTCCTGACTGAATGCCTGAACATAACGTGCAGAATTTCAGCTCGGTCAACAGCAGCGAGAGACATCCATCGCATGCGGATTCCCTCGACATGCCTCCCGCTCGCTGGGGCTGCCAGGGGTATGATCCGGAGGGAAAACCCCTCCGTCCGATGCTCCCGCCAGGACGGCAGCGTCCTCGCTTCTGCAAATACAAACCCTTCTTGGCAAGTGGGAGTTTAATGACGAGCCCCCCTGAAGCTGGCCAGGCGGGGGGCGTTGGTAGCCGTGCGGGGCCCGGGCAAGCCTGCTGGGAGACACGCTGGGAAGAAGGCCGGGTTTCTGGGGAATGCCATCCGGCTGCCGCCTCACTCGGAACGTCCTTGTGCGCGTTTAACGCAGTCGCGCTTTGTCTACCTGGAATATGCAAATGGTATTCAAATCAGAGCTCCGCGTTCAGCCTGTCAGCACATACCCCACAGCTTCCCTCTAGCAAGTGCCTAATGGGAACATGTGTTCCTTCTATTTCTGTAAAGCTGGGGGAATGAGGGGAGGGAGGGCTTGAGCTGTCGGGATTAAATCTCTTTCCCGAGCTCTTTTTCCATCGGCAGGGTCCATCAGCAGCCACGCAGCCGCCGGGCCGGGGCCGCTCTCCGGGGCCAGCATTATCCCGGGTCCGGCGTTATCCCGGGGCCAGCGTTATCCCGGGTCCGGCGTTATCCCAGGTCCGGCGCTGCATCGGCAAACGGCGGCTGCTGCCGGAGCTGCCCTCGGGCAGGGGATGCACCCGGACCCCGCTCCTCCAGGGGTGCTGCCGGTGTTCCCAGGTCATGGAACTCGGCCAAGCAGCGCAGCGCAGAGACTCCGAACTTTTTTCGATAGTGTAGGCCATCTTCTTGCTTTTTTTTTTCCCCAGTCCATTTTATTCACAATTATACACATCACTATATTTGTTAATGTTCCTATGGCAACAGCTTTAACTGCTTACATAGAAATGTAATGTCAGGAAACCATTTAATGCTTCTGTGGATGACTTAATGTGATTTAGCCCTCTGGTGCAAGGAGAAATCGGCACCGTCTAGCGCTGGGCGCTGGCTCCCAGTGCGTGCCCTGGATGGAACCAGTCTGGCTTCGTGCATCTCGGGCTTTCCGCCACTTTGGAGTCTTTGGTCTTGTGTCTCAGCCTGCATCCTCTTCAGGGCAGGACATCACCTTCTACTGATTCTGAAAGTTGCTCCGCAATAAAAATTAAAATAATAGCCCGCGATTAACACACATCTACCGTAAGCCAAATGCTGAAGGCTCAGCTATTGCTCAGCTCAGCTGAAACTCCTGACGGCGCTCTCGGTCTCCTCCGGTCGCGTACAACGCGTGCTGGAGGCAGGGACGGCCTCGGCTCTCGCAGCAACTGTTGCTCCCGCAGCGGAGCAGCCGGTGTGGGTGCCGCGCGCCGCGCTCCCCATCCGCCGGCAGCCTGGGCCGGACCCGCGGGGGCTGCGGGCAGAGCCGCGCTGAGCAGCTCTCGCATGGTCCGTCCCAAGCAGGGTTTGGGGCCTGTGGAAAGCGATGGTCGTGAGATGGGAAGAGGTGGTATCTCAATGCCTGGGCAACAAGGAGGCTGCCTTTTTTTCCCGTGCTTTACAAGACGAATGATGTTCTTTTATTGAATATTTTTCTGTGAATTCTCCTAGCTTTCTAGAAACATAAACAAAACCCTAAAAATTGGCAGAATTTCACAATACGTATTCTAAGAGAGCAGAACCTTCCACTTCACGGCCCAAAGGGTTTCAGCCTGCACTAACAACACGACAGCAGTGGTTAATGGCCACCCGCTCTATGGCCTGGCCGCTAGAGAACGGTAAGAGCTGTTCTGCTGGGCCCCTCTGTATTTTCTGATGGCAGAAGACGACCAAGTCTTGGGAATTCTGGTTGGCCAAGAATTTTTGGAGAGAGAGACAGCCCGGGGCTCCGTAGCTCGGTCAGGAGGGCTGAGCCAGGCTTCCCTGCGTCCTGGCGGTGTGCAGCCATGGCAGTTTCCAGTCCTTGAGCCTGGATGGCTTAGAAGAATTTCTGTTTTCCATTGGATCTTACGTATCCAAATGGATCGCTATGGGTATTCTGAAGAATGATACTTTAAATATTAAAAATCAATTTATCTCCAGTGTTAGGCTCTTGTCTTCATGACACACACACACACCCACCCCCTTATAATTTAGTTCTGTCTGTTACTACTCTCTGATTAAAATGGGCAAGCGCATTAACCAAGCAGATCACTGCTGAAGAGAGGACACAAGCTGTGTGTGTTCGGTGGAAGACGCCCAACTGAGTGAGCGTGGGCTAAAGGCTGTGGGTGGGGAATCGGCCCGAGGTCCCAGGCAAGGCTTCCCTTCGCAGGCCGGGCTCAGCGGGAAGTGCCGGGACCTCTGTGCTGACTTTATCGTCTCTTTACCTGACTCGAGCAAATCAAAACCTTGCTCTGATACTCAGAGAATCAGAATCTGCGTTTTCCACGTACTGGGGTCTCTGGAAAGCCACTGCCTGGGGCTGCCCCGGCTCCGCGTCTTAACGGAGAGTTACGCTGCCTCTCTGCGAACAGGGCTGTGCTTTCAGTACTCATTTCGGGTGTTCTGCTTTCAGATGCAGATGGTTCCAAAGCGGGGTGCTCTCCCCATCTCTCCCTGCCGTACAGATCTCCAGGTCCTCGGAACCGTCTCAGTTTTGTGTCCCCCCCTTCTGCTCCTCTGCTGACACTCGCAGCTCCGCTGTCCCTGCAGAAGGACAGAAGCTCGCCGGCCTCGTTTGCCAGCTCGAAGCACGACCGAGGTGTTTCCTTCTGCTTTTAATAAGATTGTCAGCACTCCTCTCTGCTCTGAATGAGTAGAGGAGTGTGATTTAAGCAGCCAGGATAGGAAGCTCACTCTTCTTAATTAGCACTAATGCAGTGAAGGTTGTTTTCTGGCCCTGGCAGAGGGGAATGGTAATTAATATGGCAGGGAGACAGCAGAGAGACAGACGGAGAGTTCAAGGCCAGCATGTGTGCCTCCGACCCCGGGTCAGCGGCGGGGGGGCGGCGGGCTGAGGCAGTGCCCGTCCCTCGGCCGTGGGAGACAAAGCCCGTCCCCGCGGGATGGACAAAGCACCGGCAGCGTGCCTCAGCCTCCCACCCAGCACCGCGCCTCCCGCCGTGGGTGCCCTTCCCCTGCCTTAGCGTGACCAGCTTTTCTGACCCCCAATTTGGGTGCTTTCACATTCTGTGAACAGCTCTCACCGCCCCTCTTGGCAGGGCCTCGGGGTCGATGCTCTCTCGGCGGCTCGGCGGCTGCTGGTGCCTGTCGGGCCATGTCGGCAAAGCCAAGGCCAGAGGAGAGCGGCGCTTCCGCCAGCCCGCCGGGAGGCTCGGAGCCCGCGCGGGGCAGCAGGCGGCACCGGGCAGAACGTGCCGCGGGCAGAGGCTGAGCAAAACCTCTGCGGGGGCGCGTCGGCCAGCGCCCCCAATACGCGTGTGCTTGTAGGTTGTTCGGGCACCGTGTTTGGGTGTAGCTCAGTGACCAAGCGGGAGCGTATCCCAGGTAAGTGAGGTGCGAGCAGGGACACGTTACTTACGGGTGGGAGTTGCGACAGAGAGAGGGTGACAACACAAAGAAACGTCTCTAATGGCTGCGTTCACATTCCCCTTGCAACTGCGTCGGTGGTCCTGCACTTTGGTGATGGTGGGGAGCTCGTCTGTTTGGAGCTGCGGTGCTGAGCCTGGAAGGTGCTGAGCTAATTCTCCATCTTGGTTTAATAACGCGTTCTATTCAGAACATTTATTCCTCCACAATCTTTTTGGCATGCTGTGTACCTACAGGCTTCCCAGGCGTATCCAGACCATGAGTGCCAAGGGCAGTTTGCGTCCCTCGGTGACGTGCGGAGGTGAGCAGTGCCCCCGGCGCAGGGGTGCGGAGCGGGGGCTGAGATGCCAGCAGTGGGCAGGGTTGGGCGAGTTGTCGGTGCTTGCTCCTACCCCCCGAGCAGGTTGCCCAGGACCGACGGGCACCGCAGCGGCAGAGCTGGTACTGGCCACCCACGGTCGCTCGAAAGCCACGAGGCAGGTTCCTAACGCTGCGCTCGGGAGAAACGTAGAAGGTTTTACTTACTGGGAAGTTCCAGATTCTGTTGGAAAGCAACGCCCGGTAAAGGGGGCCTCGAGTCAGCCGTACGGTTTGTAAAGGCATTGGGACGCGTCATTTTGGCTAGGAGAGACGTCGAGCAAACCCCTGAAATGAGATTTCCCTGGGTCCCTGGAAGCTAGATGAACGTAAGCGCTACAGGATTTACTCCTTAAATGTTCTAATAAAAATGGTTTACCTGAGGAATTGACTCCTTCAATTAAATGGCCTCGAAATCACCTTTTGAAAAGCCAGGCGGTATTTAAAATGTTGAAGAAAAAGCAGCGAATGGAGGGGACAAGGCTTCCATGTATCTGGAGCAGCATTCCTGAAGAGCAACGTCCTACGCTCTTGCAGGGAAGCGTTACCTTGGGCACGCGCTTTTCGGTATTTAACGGCTGGAGGAAACTCTGGTTGTGGCGTTAGAAAAGGGTGTGCAGGTCCTGGGGTGGATTTTAGGATTCTGCCGCAGCAGTGGGACTAAAGAGGTGATGCTGGTCGCCTTCGTTAGCTGAAGCTCTGCGGGCTTGGTCCTGGCAGCTTCTCCTCCCCTGCTTTCGCCCCTCTCTCTTCCCCCGTGGCCTTAACCCTGAGCGAATAAAGCAAATATTTGAATGAGTAGCCTGGGTACGTGTCGCCTCGGATGGGAGCACCGTTCTTTCTGAAGTGAGCAGCAGCTGCTTGTCTCCAGCAACAAGAGCCAAGCACCAGCTCATGTGTGACCCTCCCTGGCATTTTGGTGGCTGGTCTGGGGGGGATATTTTGGTTTTCTTCATTTTGGATTTAGGGTGTTCTTGCAGATCGCAGGGGATTCGTCTGCATCTTTTCAGTTTGCCTGTTCTGGGAGCTGCAGCCTTGCTCAGCAGACGAGAACATGCTCCAAGAGTTCTTCCACCGGTGCTGGCAGGAGGCGTCTCGCCCCGTGTGCCCGGCCGCCCCGCGCCCGACGGGCTGCGGTAAGGCAAGGAAGGCTCCTGCGCTTTCTCTGTGCCTGCCCACCGGGCGTGAGCAGAGGCCAGCAGACTCGTGTCACCTCAGGCCGAGGCCAAAGTGAGGTCAGGAAGGTGGCAAGGCAATATTTTATCCATTAAGGAACCCAAGGCGTTTGGATTTGTGCCAGAGCAGCAAATGCTAAATCATCACATCCCAACTGGGGGATTTATGGTGGAGTTACGGAGATGCTCGTTTATTTAAGCTCTTGTGCTTAGAATTTTTTTTTCCCTGTTGATTCTTATTAGCATGGAACGTTTTACGCTTTGTAATGGCTATCCCAGCGAAAGAGGGAACGTTTGCAAAGGTGTGTGATCCAGAATGCCTTCGTTGCTGATGCTGACCATCGAGCAGGCTTTCAGAAGTGTAAATGGTTAAAGATTGAGGCAGCATCTTACGTTTTATTAATCGTAGGTGCATAGGAAAACTCAATATCTTATGTTTGTAAATACAAGTAGCAGCTTAAAGCCTCGTTTGGATCGGAGCGTGTCCCACCAGCAAACTGCTGTACAGAGCTGGCCGTGGGGAGAGGTCGCGGCGGGGCGAGGGCGATGCTTTCCCGTACCCTGCGAGTTCTGCCCTCGCCTTCTGGGCAGAGCCTGTTCCCCCTCCCTTCACTCTTCCACGTTAGCGCGGATGCTTTTTTTAATGAAAAACCTTTACGTTCCCGTTCCATCAGCTGGGGCAGTGGCACGTGCGTGTGCTGCCTTCTTCTTAGCCGTTTGCTGCGGTGAGTTCGTGTCAGAAGGGTGCTTGGAAGCAGAACGGCCGGGCAGGACAGCGGAGCTGAGCAAAGCCTTGCGCCAGCTGTGGCAACACCTCGGGGCTCTCAGTGCCGGCTCCGGTTGCCTTCTGCTGCCCCAGTGGCCGCCAGCTGAGCCACCGAGAGGCGGGGGCAGGATTTGGGCTTTGGCGCATTGGTTTGGTGGGGTTTTTTCCCCGCCCCTGTTGTCTGGACATGGCTTGTCAGAAATCGCACTTTGGCGTTTGCTTGTTTTGCCAAGTTATTTGAGGAAAGGGCAGGAGTAGCCTAGCAGTCGCACCCTGGGACTGGACGTCTGAAGAGGGTGGCACTCACCCCGAGCCACCGTTAATCCTCGGGTGCCTTTGGCAATTCACTCGCGCCCAGGCGCCGCCTTACACTGCGCTCGCCGTGTCGTGGAGTTGGCTGGAATTGCCCCGTGCCCGGGAGCACTGGCAGGCTCGGGGCCCGGCTGCAAAGCGGGGCCGGCTCAGGGAAGCGTTTGTCTTCAAGAAGGTGCTTAAGCACGTGCTTACCTCTGCTCTGATCGAGGAGACTTTAGTAAATGCACAGAGTTCAGCACATGCTTAAGTATTTGTTCACCTGCTTCCCTGTGCGGGGCCCTGGCTGGCGAGGGGTTGAGCAGGAGCGGGGTGAATTGCTCCATCTCTGCATCTCACCAATGCGACTTGTAAACAGGCTGCGCCCGGAGTATAAATAGATTTTAATGGGAAGATCATGTGCTGACCTACGGCCATGGGCTATGTTTGTAAAGAGCAGAAACCCAAATTTAAAATAGGCTTTTCCCACAGTTTGGCGGATTGCTCCATGTGAAGCAGCTTGCGGCGAGGATGCCAAGTGCTTCTCCTTGCCGTCGGCAGCCGCCTCGCAGACGATAGCCGGGCTTGGGACTGCAGGGCTGCGAGCATCGTCTTGGTAAAAGGCGGCGCCCGAGGGGCGGCAGTGACCGCCAGCCCAGAAGGGCTCCAGCTTAGGCTGAGGCCACGCCACAGATTGGTGCCTCGTGTGTGGGCTTCTGCCGAGGCGGCTTTCGGGTGCTGTGGGCAAATGGAATTCCGTGTTCAAACGTTCCTCCGCCTCGCAGAACCCTCACGGCGTTGGTTGGTGCCGGGAGCGGACGCTGCGGGGTTGGTTAATGTCTCGTGCTGAACTGGCCTGGAGGCAGAACTGGGCAAGCGTCTGATTTTGAGTAAATTATTACAGATTTAAAAATCTTTATTCAGGTCCTTGCATGTTAGTGACTTGTGAAGATTGAAAGGTGGCAGGCAGGAAAATTTGGGTTGTTTCTTAATTGGTTTCTATGTCTTCCTCTGCCGCTTACAGATTTGTTCGTTCTCTGCTGTCAAAAGTTGTACGAGCACCTAGCAATCCAGGAATGAAAATGGGAAGTCCTAAAATCTTCCTGAATTTCATTTTGCAGCAGTTGAATTTTGTTTGCAGCAGTTGAATTTTGTCCGACTGCTGGTCGGCACTGGCAAAACACAGCCCTGTGTTTTGGGAATAAATATTTGAGGTGTGAAAATCCGACCTATTTCCACTCCTTCAATTTTCAGTCTAAAAGCAGTCGCAGTGATTTCTTCAAATCTAAATTAAAATTAAAAAAAGCAAACCCAAACTGCCTGCAGCCGCCGCCGCCACCTGGTTCAGCGTCCATTCGCCGTCAGAACCCCGCTGCAGCGGCATTTTGGCTTTGCTTCTCTTTCGGATGGCGACCTCCAGCAACAGGCTCGTGTTCCGCCTCTGCCTGTTCCAGCCGGGCACGGTTTAATGCAGCAGTGCCTACGGGGGCTTGAAAAGAGCAGCCCCCCCGCCTTTTTTTTTTTTTTTTCTTTTCCTTTTTTTTTTTTTTTTGGCCGAGGCCAAATTCCTTCACCCAGGCAGAAAGATCGCCTGCGCTCGCTGGCTTTTACTCTTCAAGCGAGCATTTTCCGCCCGCCCGCTGCCCTCCCGCGGAGCCGGTCTCCCACTCCATTCGGAGAAGGGTGCATTTTGCGCATCTGCCTTTTGTTTTGCCCAAGCCTCTGGGACTCGTAGAAGGGGGAGGAATTGATAAAAGCAAAGCATTTTGCCATAAAAAGGAACTAAGAGGGCAATGGAAGGCCATTTGTGTAATTCCCCAGGCTGTGTCTCTTTGAAAGGGAAGGGCTGGCGGAGTCTGCATAACCCGCTGACTTCGGACCTTCCTTTATGCCTTACCACGTGCAATATGTTCTCGGGTATGAATTAAAGATTAAAGGCAACTTAACCTGTATTTTTCTTTTTTTGCAACATTCTTTGGTAGCGAAATGGTGAAGCGGCGTTTCTGATCAAAAAAGGGGATGGGGGAGTGTGCAGGGAAAACACCCGGCAGTTTACACCCCCCCGGATCACAGCGGCCGTCTCAGCGGGTCTGCACGATGGGAAAAAGCCTTGCAGGCCAAAAATAACGATTAGCATTTACGCAGGGCGCTCTTCCTCAGGGATCCAGCACCGGTTTGTGGTTCTCAGTGGGCCACAGGTGGGGGCGCGGGTGTCGGGCAGAGCACGCGGCGGGGCGGCGCGGCGCTGATCCCGGGGTGGGACGGGGCGGGTGCGCCCTGCCCCTCGATGCACAGCCACCGTTTGCACTGAAAAGCGGTGTTGGGGAGCGGCTGCGCCTGCCCTGCGCTTGTGCGGGCGAGAGAGGAAAGCGGGGGCCTGGGGGGGTGAGGAACACCCCCGTTTCTGCGGGCGCTACAGAGCGCGTCGAGCCAGGGCGTCCTTAAGGAAAAAATTGCTTCACAACAGGGGAAGGATTTGTTCTGGAAGCTTCTCCAGTACCTTTCCATTGACTGTAGAGCAGGTACTGAAATGGCAAAATACTTCTTGTGTTGATTTTGAATGTGGCTGAGAGCAATAGGAGCAGGCAGGGGTAGAGGCAGGGTCCAAGTCCAAGTTGCTTTGACGCTTTAGCCATCGAGCCTGGGGTGTGGGGGCCAGAAGCTGGGTGCCGTGGAAAGGCACAAACAGAGCAGGCGGGTGGCGTTGCCCGCCGGCAGTCACCGTGCTGGCTGGAACAGGGCGTCTGCGCGGGGTAGGACAGCTCAGGAGGCGGCACGGAGCATGCAGCAGCAGGAGCTGCCGTCGGGAACGGGGAATCGCTGAGGCCAAAGCTTCCCTTGGAGCCAGGCAGCAGATTGCAGCGTGGGAATCCCACGCTTCAAAGTTCTCCGTGCGAAACGTCAGCAAAACCAAGTGGTTTGGAGCATCCTCCCACCACGGGGCTGGGAGCATCAGGCTCCCCGCGCTCACGTGGGGCAGCGGTGCCTTGGAGCATGGAGTCCGTCCTGGAGACGGCAGTGCTGACGGGTATTGACGGACCAGGAGGGGATTAGAGAAGAGCAACACAAAGGATTAGGGGGCTGCGGGGATTGATTTATGAGAAAAGATTAAAAGAGCTAAATATGTGTAGCTGGGGAAAGAGGTGAGTACAAGAAGGCTTGATAATGGTCTACAAATGTTTGAAGATCTGAACATGAAGGGGCTGATCCTGCAGCCCTCGCTTTCATGTGTCCCTGTAAAATCAGTGGGCGCTGGGCATAATGTTTGCAGGACGGAACCCCGATACCCAACTAAAATTGGTCATGGTAATAGCTGTATTTATATATACATATATAGATGGAGAAGCAGGTGAAGTCATTTGAGTATCGGCAAGAACTTTCTAACACTGATAAACTGAAATTTTAGAATTCTCCTGAAATGGAAGGTGGCAAAGCCTTCAGCCCGGCCGTTGAATCTGAAAAGCATGCTGGACGGTGAGGAGCAAAGGGCAGCAGAGGGACAGCGTGGGTTTGCTCCATCAGCTGCTCCGATGCTGCAGATCGGAGTCAGGAGCCCACGTGAACCAAGAGCAGAATTTACCGCTAGGCTTGCTCCGTGCGCTGGCTCTCTGGGGGCCTGAGGGTTGGAAGGGCGGCGCCGTTTGGTTTGTTGGGGTTTTTTAAAAAACCTCCAAGTTTCTGCCAGGGATTATTGGATGTTTGAGCAACGGATTAGGCTCACTGACTGTACTTTGGAACTTTTGCACGACTGTAACACCTCTAGATCAGGTGGGGAGATGGCGCATTTCTCCCTGCTGCTTCCTGCTTGGAGACTCGTTTTCCACGTCTCGTTTTCCGTGTCTCATTTTCTGTGTCTCTTCTTTTTTTATTTACTTGCTGGTACTCCCAACCATCACCCTGAAGTTAATATTCCAAACAGGGGCAGCTTCCATGCTGCTGCTCAACCTTCTTTTAGCTGGGAGGAAGAATTATGTTCCTTCCGTGTGTTCAACAAGTCCAGCTATTTCCCTTCGTTTCAAGAAGACTCCAGCTAAACATAAATCTGTCTCCGTCTGTGACAGCCCACAGTCATCTGTTTACCAAAATAAACTTTAAGCATATATTGAAAAATAATTCCTATTGAAATATGCATCCCTATGGCATTCAAGCTCGGTATTTAATGCCTTTTTTATGGTTAATAATGCATCAAAAGCATTTCCAGTCTTGAGCTGTCATTACATCACATACATGATATGCCGGATGCGTTTAATTGACTAAAAAACTTGGAGTCAGTTTTTATTTTAAAAAATACTAATACATGATTACCAAGTCCTGCTGCTCCCGATCCTTCGGTGAATTGGCTGCTGGTCTAGAGCAGCCGGTGCGTACGGAGCGCGCGGCTCCGAGCAGCGGGAGAGGGGCCGTGCGTCGACGGCGGAAGCCGCTCGTGGGGAGCGCTTTCCTGAAGCAGAGTTTGCTGCTGTTTGATTTCTGCGGTGTAAAGCCACGTTCATTCAGGAAAGTGTTCTTAGCCCTGGTGCATGCTTAAATTGGAAGACTGTTGGACTGAGCCCAGACTAGATGGTTCTGCCCACGGGAATTTTTTGCTCCCACAGAAGGGTTACGGGGGGGGTTGTTGCCAGGACCCCGGTATTTACAGACGTGCCTGCACTCCGGGGAGGGTGAGTGTCACTCGGACTGATTTCAGTTTGTGCAGTTTGGGGCCATTTACCCATGGGCTTATGGAAAAACCCAATGTTTGGGCACTCCTTGGGGTTTTTTGTTCCCTGAAAAAAACAAAACGCATTTGAAAGACGAAGTCAGAATCTTCCCGTATGAATGTGATGTGAACCAATAAATGAACGATAAAATAGCGTGGAGTTCTCCAGCTAAGTTGTTCCCAAATGGCATTTGGGGATGGCAGCAGACCCTGGAGTTCCTGTGGACTTGCCCAGGGCTGAGGTCCACGTTGTCCACGTCTTGTGCAACGGCAGAGGTAGCCACGCACCGTGCCCTGAAGAGAAAATTTGAAAAAGCCGCAGTGAGGCAGAGGTAAATGCTTTTGCCTACAAACCTGTTCACAAGCTCTCTGGACGTCGGCACCGCGTACCCAACGTGCCTGGAGTTCGACCCCAGCATTTTCTTTGGCCGGGCTGTGAAGAGCTGACTCCATCCTGGTAGGTGCCACTGGCGACGTACCGACACGTCGCCTTGGTGCAATTGCTGCCCCTTCAGTTTGCGGTTTGTTGTTGTGGGCTCTGTTCTGCTGTTCCACAACACGAAAGTCGCCGCTTCCCTTCCCTCTTGGGAGGTTTGTTCAGGTCCCGCATTCTCACCCTCCGGCTTTCCGAAGGCTGGTGGCCAAGCGTCCGAGTGCCGGTGCTGTCCCTCCGAGACACTCCTGTAGCTTTTAATGTGAGGGAGGAGTTCTCTGTAGCTTTCAAACTGTATTCCAGCTCTTTTTTCCCCATCTCTTCCCTAGAATACTTTGCTTCTAACTTGCCCGTATATTTTCCTTTAGCTCCTCAGCCTTTCAGTATCTTTAGCTAGGCTTGTTTTTTTTTTTTTTCACTTTTGTCTTTTAAGTTTCTGTTAAGCTTTTAAAAATGCTTTTTGATTGAATGGTAATGCTTAAAATCCTGTGATTATATTCCAGCAGAGGCACGTGAAAGATGTGAAAAGACTGGGATTTTAGAAGGACGGAGATAGTCATGTGCCTTAGGAGGATGTGAACATAGTTTTGGAGAGGTGGCTCGGTCTCATTTGTAGGAATCATTTTGTTAAGACGGGTTAAACTGAGTGCTCCGGGGATGCCTCTTCCTCCTCTTCTCACGTACGGTGTGACCGTGGTTGGGGCAGCCACGCTGTGTTCCCCGATGCTCTTCCCGCTCTCACTTCTCCCACCGCCCAGTGCGGATGCGGGCTCGGATCACCGGTGCAGACCTGAGCATTTGTTTGTGCTGGATAACTGCGTTGGATGGATGGCACGACACTTGTTAGCTGTATCTCTAAACTCTGTATTCCCGGCATAGCTCAGGATTGAAGCCTGCTAGCTGCTTCTTTTAAATACTCAGGTTTTAAATGACAACCAAAGGGGCAATTCACTGAACGTCCCTTATTTCTTTCTTCCTTTCGGTTTTCCCTACTCCGCCGTTTCCTGCCCGTCTTGGTCCCAGCAGTCAGCTGCTGAACACCCGGTATCTCCCGCAGAAGGCAGTTTTCTGTTGCCTGGCGTCTCCAGTCATCGTTGTCCTTCGCTTTGGGGCTCTGATGTTGTCCTTCCATGGCTTGATGCCATGGATCTCCGTTCTCCTGTCCCAGAGCCAGAACAATTCCTCCCGCAGCAGCAGGGACAGGCTTGCCGGCGCACGCTTGGCCCACAGCCACCCGCGGGCGACGGGGGGCGCGTTCACGCGCGGGACGGGCGCCTGCACCACGTCCCAGGGCATCGGCTCCTGCAGGCGCGCGCACGCGTACGGGCGCCCGCGCGGTGGCTGGCGCGTGCTCCTCGCCTCTTGTAACGCCGGCCTCATGTTAATGTTTCCAGGTCAGACGTGGCAGGGTACTGTGAAGAGCCAGTCACTTAATGAACCCCTCTGGGACCTACCTCAGTTACTAACAATTTCTCTCCAACTCATCAGGCAGGGAATCGCAGCCCTTGCTGTTTCACTCCATCACTTTCTCCCACCGCCTTTTCCGCCTGAGCCGCCTGCTCGCTCCGCACAAACAAACCAATTATCGATGAAGATACAAATTGGGTCCTTTTTCCTTGAAAGCTCCTTCAGCCTTGTGCTTACCCCAAGTTTCTCAGGCACACATCAACCTGCGTTGCTTTCCGCCTCTTCTCGCTCCGTCTCTGGCTTGCACGTGCCAAATTACACATTCACAATTGCACGGACCCCGTCGTATCCAGACCCGGTATTCGCTCGCACACACAGAACGTCGGTGTCCCCGTGCACGTGCTTGTGTGCACATGCTCCTGTAAGGGCACGTGAAGGAGAGCTGGGGTCATTCGTTAATTTGAGAATTTCTTTGTTTCAGGTGGAGGTCACCTTACCTGTGCCTCAGACAAAAATACCCCCCAAAATAATCCCTCCATCTCCATTTTACATAAGCAGGGCCTTCATGTGCCAGAGATCATACAATGAAATCAGTGCTACTGAACACACCGGGTTTGGACGTGGTGCGTGCAAGCAAGCGCCTTTTCTGGGGATGCATGTGTGGCTTTGTCTTCTTAAAAAAAAAGTGTCGTCTTGTAACGCTAAATATTTCACATGGAGCGTGAGATCCAGCTGTGATCAGCTGGGGCCTTTGCCCAAGTCTGGATCCGTGCCCCAGTGGCTGGAGCGTACTTTGTGTGAGGTAATTTGGCATTGTGTATATTTGATATAGGGAAGGAAAATCGATGAAACCTTCCCAAAGTGCCGCTGTAGCTGAGCTTCCCTTTCCGTCGCACCGACCGCCTCAGTGCATTACGGCTTGTCCATCCGCCTAAATGAACTAATCAACACTCGGCACCTTTATGAAAATGCGTTTTGGAGTCTATGAAATCGGCTTGGAAGGCGTCGGATGGCAGAAAGTGGGAGGTTACTTGCAGCAGACCAATAACCTTCTCAAAACAAAAAGCTACAAGAAAGGGCTTTAAAACGTGCAGTGCTTTGTCAAGGTATCGAACGTTTGGGAGCAAGGTTCTTCCAGCCCTGACCTCGCAGTACGTGCCTGAAGTGCTCCTCCGGCCCTGGCGTCTCTCATCCCCCCACTCCCCAGGGCTGCGCTCCAGCCCGAGAGCGCTCGCCCCCTTTAGAAGGGGATTGCTCCTACGCTTCGGCAACCCGTGTTCTCCAAGCCCGTGTCCGTTCCTTTGAGAGGAGAATCTTTTGGACTGCCGTGCTGATTCACCCCTCGCTTCCGCCGCTGGCCAGAGGGCTTCTCTGTCCGGACCTTATCGATTCGCCCCGCAGCGCCCAGCGCTGGCCGGGGAAGGTTACGCTTGCGCTGCTGGAAGTGACGCGCGGCGCGTGGTGGCGTTACCCCGACCAAGCCCAAAAGCCAAGAGAGCCTTCGTGTCTCGCCCCGTCTGACCCGGATTTCAGAGGGCTCCGAGGAGGTGGGACGTACTCTGCAGAATCTTTCCCAACTCCTTTTAAAAGTAATGAAATTGGTACGCAAATGTTGGACGCCCGAACGCGGAGGGGAGTATTCCGCGGTACCTCCTTCAAATCATCGTCAGATCTCAGATGGTGGGCAGGAGGAAGATAAGCAGCAAACGTATTTTTTTTCCAAGGGTATAAATGAAGTAGGAACGATGGTGTAGGGCATGCTGGTAAAGAATGAAGCTATACCTAGAGAAACAGCAGAATTAATTAAGGCAAAGGCGTAACTACCGGTGAGCACAGCTCACGTGAGTGCCCACGGGCTGCGGTTCGTGCCAGACCAGCGGTCCCCAGTCCCAGCCCCGGGGTAAGGGAGGTGACCCCGTGTGTGCGTGTGGTGAAGCAAGCTGTGGCAGAGGCTGCGTTGGGTGGGGACTCTAAACGCCTTTCCTTTGACACAACGTGGTAGAGAGCGCCCCAAAAAGGAGAGAGCGTTTCTGATTGGTTTTATTTTCTGGCGGTGCAGAGGACGTAGTGCGGGTGGTAGCTGTTGTAGAGCAGCTTTGTAAGAAAAGAGCTGCCAAAAACTGACTGCAGTGAAGTCTGACTCTGAAGAGAGCACTACATGAAAATGAGATTTTTTAATTTTTTTTTTTTTTTAAAGAAAAGAAAGTATCCAGAAAAGAAAGTATCCAGAAAGTTAAGAAGTTTTGAGTGGAGTGGTGGCAATTCAAATATCAGAGGCTCGGAGTGAAAAGCCCATACTGGAAAAAAACCTGACCATTAATATCACTGAGTGAAGGACATTGTTAAAGAATAATTAAAAAAAGAAAATATCAGTCATACGTAAAGAAAACCAAAAAAAGCGTAGGCTATGGCAATGAAACATAAAATCATAAGCCAAAAAAAAAAATTACGAGGAAGAAATTGCCAAAACGATAGAAGGTAACGCCAGACCCTCGCTCGCGTCGGTCAGCGTGGCGCAGGCTGCAGGGCGGCGGGGAGGGGTGCTGGGCGCCGGGTTATCAAACGTCAGCTCTCAGGAGGACGGCGACGGCGGCGAAGCTCCCTGTGCCCGGGCGTGCTGCGGCAGAGCAAGAGAGGTGACCCTGTCACCAGCTTTTGGGTTTGGGGGAATAGGTATGAAAAACTGTCTGAAATTAAAATGTCAGGAGAAGGTTTTAAAACAAATCAATAAAAACAACTGCAACAAATTGTCAGGACAAGACGCCAGGAGTTAATGAACTCAAATGCAAAATAGCCAAATTACTGTGTTGTGTACCCTGTAGTTTCAGCTGGCCCGGCCCTGGGGGAATTGATTGCGATTACGGTTCTTTAAAAAGGCTCTAGGGTGATGTAAAGAATCTCAGCGTAGTAAACTTTATTTCTGTTGTGGAAAGATAGAGATATCGCAAACGGAGTTTGCAGACGCACAAATAAGTTTGCTGTGATGGAGAAGAATCAGAGCAGCTTTTGTAGATGGAGGTCAATCATCACAAAGCCATCGAGCTGCTTTAAAGAAACGGGGAAGCTCGTGGGTGGGAAGTGATTGAATGATAGAACGTATTGGAGTCCCCAAAAACGTTTTGAACAAAAAAAAAACCCCTTCCAGGGAACGGTCGAAGGGATACCGCAGTGTCAGAGGGCGAGCGGGTTGCGACCGTCAGCTCGTGGGCGTCTCGCCCAGCGGAGGGAGGTCGCGCGTGGAGCCCTCCACACTGCGCTGCCCCGCCCCGCATCTTCATGGATGTGCTTGGAGCAGATGCTGCAGTCGCGATGTCCGATGAGATAAGCAATGCTAAAAGCAGAAGTTGGCTTGGACACTAGCAAGAGGCTGACATGGCAAAGCAGCGGGGGGAATCGGGTGTCTGTAAATATGAACAAGGCATGTGAGGGGGGAACCCCCCCCCCCCCCCCCCTATTTGCAATGGTGCTTTTTTTCCATAAATGTTCAACAAGAAAGAGATCTTGAAAACAGAGCTGTATTTCTGAAATCATCCGCTTACCTAATGTTGATCAAAAAAGTCAACAGAACACTGGGAACTATTGGGGAAGATGGGCAGGCCAATACAGAAATGTTTTCACACCATCGGGCATGACCATAGCGTAGCCACATCTCTGTTCCTCCGTCAGGTTCCTGTCCTGTTCCAACAATGGTATGGCAGAAATTTAAAAAAATACAGTGAAGGTCAACAAACTCAGGAATTTGGGAGCCCGTTCAGTCTTTTGGGTTTGAATTGGTTTGTACTGATAAATTCACAGCTTGATAGAGTATTGACTGCCGATTGGGAATCTGTAACCTCCAGGTTGCGGGGAACTGGATGCTTATTGCCAACAGAAGGTGTTACCCGGGGTTTCTTTCACCCTTGCAATTATTTTCCTAAGCATCTGCTGGTGGCTGCCTTCAGAGAGGTTTCTGAGCCGGACGGGCCCTTGGTCTAGCCCAGCGTGCCTGTTCCTCCACCCTCGCCTTGCCACACTTCGAGGCAGCTCCGCACCGAGGCGGGAGGACTTCGGCGGGTTTTCGTCCTCCTTTTGCAGGACTGGCCTGTCGCCGTGCCAGGGGTGGCGGGTACCAGCCCAGTATCCAGTAACCGTACGCTTCAGAAGCCTCCTTCGGAAAGGGCTGCCTAGATAAGAGTCATTCTATCAGTAGTGAAATTCCTATTTTAATGTAATTTTACAGACCCTGATTCACTGTCCCTTAACTGCAGCTTGTTATTTCTGGCATTAGAGGGTAAAAAAAAATAGCTTCTGGGCATGTGACACTATTCACAGGCCTTTAATGTCAGAAATAATGATCATGTTAAATTGGAGCTCATTACGACGAAATGAGACCTCATTGAGCCCTCTTTTTGGGGGGTTGTTTAATGATTTTCCTTTTTCTCTTCTTTTTTTCCTTCTAAGTAGCTCTGAATTGGTACACTGGGGGAGAAGCTGGGAGGTTTGGTGGTAAATTTAAATCGCAAGAAATGTATACCTTTAAAATATATTAAAAAAAAAAAAAGGCTTGATTTTTCTACTGTTCTCCCCAAGTACTCTGTTCCTTTGTTACATTCACAGTTATAGAAATTTCTTGCACCTCTTAAGGCCGCTAATAATGGTTATATCTAAGGCAGCTACAAAACATATTTGGGACTTTATTTCAAGCACTACTTTTCTCATAATGAACATGAGGATCCCATTTTCCAATCTTCTTTCTAATCACATTCAAAAGTGCTGAAGCTACCTCCTGCGCTACAGCTGCAGTCGAGCAGCTCCGCAGTACCTATGAAGCCTACGTGTGAAACCAGGCGAGCGCCCAGACATCCCGTCCCTGCTCAGGGTCTGCTGTGCCACAACCGCTTCCAGACCTCGTGCACCTCTGGACGTGTGGCACAACTGGGTGCCCAAGCGCCCACGGGCAGAGCTCTGCTGGTGCCCTTGTGTGCAGAGCTCTCTAGGCTCAAACCGTCAGCACCGTGCTCCTGCTGTCAAGTTATTAATAAGGTAAATATCTTCAGGGGAGAAAAGATTTGTTCTTCTCCTTCCTTCTCCTGAATATATCTTAATTTTATGGCATTGTGTCTATTTTGCTTCCCGCCTCAAATCACTCGACAGTCATGTTTTGTTCCTCGCGAATGCGCTCGCCGGACTTGCGTGCTCTATGAACATCTCCGTGGTTTTAGGTAGCTCTGCTTCCACCCGCGTTGCATCCCCTCCTCTCTGTTGCTGGGATTTATTTATCTGTTACTTGGCTTCCTTCGTGGTTTCGCTACATTCTGCGTGGTGTTTCTACCATGCTTTGTCCTACATCTTCAGCGAGCTCTGGCACGCTCAGGAAGCTGCAATGTGTTTATCTTTTAGCCTCCTGCTCTTGGCCATTGCCATACCCTGAGTTTGATTTCTGACAAAACACACACCAAATCTGTAGAAGCTGGAAGAAACGTGATGAATTAAAGTTAATTTTATTGCTCGATCGTATTTCCCTTCTCTAGCCCCCTTTCTTGCAAGATGTGTCGCAGTGCCGTAAGCTCCTGAGAACTGCCATGTTTGCTCGTTAAATCTCACGCAGCTTAATTTACTGTGTAGGTAATATCATTTGAGGTGGGATGGGATGCTACCGGGTCAAAAGGAGAACTCCAGTTTGTGTCAGTATCTCTGTTTTCTGTCTGGTGTGGGACATCTCAAGGCGTTAACCCAGATTCCATTACGCTGATCGCCTTCCTGACGAGCCTACTTGGCCATCTGAGGGTCTTCCCCTGTTGGTGCCCTCTCCAGCCCTTGTGGATTTGCTGTGTCTCAGTCTAGCTGTGCTGCAGGAGGAGGAGAGGCTGTAGCTCAGAGGGAAGGTTGTTTTGGAGAGAGGAGGGTGTTCATCGCCCCATCCAGCTGCCCGGGAGAGGCGGCCAGCAGAGCTGCGGGCAAACCCTGCAGTGCAGATGAAGGCGGTGGGGCTGAGGAGTAAAGCAACGTATTCCAGGATTTTTTGTTTCACCAAGATCTGCAACTTTCTGGCGTTTGAATGAACATTTGTGAAATTGTGTGTTGGTTTTACGAATTATTAGAGAAGGCACAGTTATAAAAGCAGCACAGGAGAAAACTTGAAGACGCTTTAAAACAATTGTAATGGAAGCTGATAGAAAGGAAGGTACAAAGGTGGAATTGGCCTCTAGATACCAAAGAGGAGTGGTAGAGGACAGATCATAAGGAGCTGTAAAGGAAGGAGATAAATATATTATGTATGCACTAGAAAAGGAAGCACCCGTAGATGGTTGCAATGTCACGGTGATAAACTTGGAAGATTCCCTTTGTCCCAGCTCTCAAAGGAATACAAAGATGTCAAGACTGGAGAAAGGATGTTTCTGTTTTGTGTGTGACAAACAGTGGGTGTCTGGACAAGTATTTTAGAAATGAAGGTGTTCAGTAAAAGGTTTTTAGAGGTGTTACGGAGAAAGAAAGCCAAACGTAGACAAAAATCTGAATATGACGACAGAGAAAAGCTGGAGTAAAAGGTGATGTCCGAGATAGGGACTTCAGCGTTAAAATATTTGAGAAAGCTGGTAACGGAAGAGACTTTGCCGGGCAGATTAGGACCTGTGCTCCAGCTAAGTGGAGTTCTGGATGGGAGAGACAAGATATTGGGTGCCATTGTGAATTACACCTTTAGGCAGAGGGATAGGCCTCTGAATCCTCAACGCAGAGGTAACTGAGTTGTTATTGGTGGTTGAGAATACCCATTTCCTCCTGTTCAATGACTGTATGTATGTATGATGGGCAGTGGGTTTTCTTGCAAGGAATTTTGGATCATGGAGAGAAGAAAAACTGGCCAAATTCCCGCCTGTGGGTGATTTGGCACCCAAACCACAGTAGACAGGCTCTCCTCGGTGTTGAAGCTGAACGGGGAGATGCTCAAGACGGTGCTGGGCATGGGGCGTATGGCAGACGCATGATCTGCCTCCGAAGAGGAAACTCAACAGCGTTACAGTTAATATTTTGAGGAAGTAATTGGGCTTCAGCACAGATATTGATTGTTTATAGAACTAAACTTCGCCATTGTATGCAGTACAGCAGCTCTCCTCTGCAGCGGTTGGTGAAAACCTTGACAATTCCTCTGCGGACTCCAGTGTGCCCAAGATCTCACTCTTGATGTTGGCGACTGGGACAGGACGGAGAAGCTCGCCTTCCCGCCCAGTGCAAAGACCTTGGGGCGCCAAGTGCCCGTGTGTTGCGTGAGTTTCCGATGGAGAATCTCTTAGGTTAAGGCCAATCCTGCAGCCCAGCTTCAAGCTGTGTACCCGTACACGTGCGTGTCTGTCTCTCTTCCTACACGTGCCCTAAAATGACTCCGAAACGGGCACGTTTAGGAGGACTGACTGCCCGTCACGGCTCTGCTTTGCCTGTGCATTACCGGGGACACGGTGGCTGTTATTTAGCTCTGGGAAACGACGTTTGAATTGTGCTAAGCATATTCCAGTGTAAGGAAAAATCCTGAAGATAATTATTTGTATCCAAATTATTTTCCATTCTTTAGCAGACGTTTTCAGACTTCAAATATGTTGTTTTCTGCAAGTGCTGCATAATAAATTAATTGTTTAATTAGTAATAGATGTGTCACTCCTGGGAGCAAATCCCTTACTTTGAACAAGTAAACCAGACACCTCTTTCATGTTTAATATGTTGGGTTTAAGACTTTTACCTCTTTTTAAATACATGTACTTTCCTAGATCAGATAATACCCTAAA
Organism: Butorides virescens; assembly: GCA_017310255.1. Taxonomy (NCBI): domain Eukaryota; kingdom Metazoa; phylum Chordata; class Aves; order Pelecaniformes; family Ardeidae; genus Butorides; species Butorides virescens. The sequence continues at coordinate 31,773 of JADKXX010010355.1, read as the reverse complement.
CCATTGTCAGTGATTATGTGAGATCTCACAACACAGAATGGAGCAAACTACAGACATTTCTTGACTTTAATCAGCAATAAAAGCAGGAAGAAATTAGAATTTACTTCCCATCAGTAGATCTCCTGCACACGTTCCATCTGCTCTAAGTACCGGCGTGGTCCTCATTACCATAGATGTGAAAAGCTCACAGCTCTGAAAATCTCTGTAATGTAATCTAGCATGAAAATACATTCGTGTTGCAGAAGGGAATCAAGGCATGGGGAGACTAATGGAGCAGGAGAACTTTTGACCCAAGACGCTGGCCGCCTTAGTGGGAAACCCTTCTTCTCCTTGAGCCTAAAAAAAAAAAGACATTAAAAAAAAAAAGTTTTGGTAACCACCAGTTGCTTCAGCTACGTCGTGTAGGAGGTGCAGAAAACGGACCGCTACCCCTTGGAAAGGAAAAGGGCTGGATGCTGCCCCAAGGCCTCTGCTAATCCCTGCAGGAACGCGCGGCTTCCCTCATATGCACTCGGTCTTTCACTTCGTTCTGGTGTGTTTGGGTTGAGTTTTTGCAGATGGTGCCTCTCCAGCGCAAAGGGACCCTGATTCTGTTGTTCGCCAGCACTGTTGATATCAAACACTGAGTAATAGCAACGTACGTGCCGTCCTGTGGTGTCCTTGCCAACGCGTTCAGCTATTCGATCGGTTGGGATTTTTTTATGAACAAGGTTTTATTTTAAACATACTTATATATTCAAATATTTAGGTATTTAACTATGTATGTAACAAGTCCTCAGTGTTTGTGACTAGTGATTTGAGTGAGTCATTTCCGAGAGTATTGGCATTGTGCTGAATTTATGCCTTGCTTCTGCCTTGCCAATAGGAATTGCCGGTTTAATCAGAACATGTTGTCCTTATCCCATGGGATATGGTCCTGGAGAGAAGGGGGGTTCAGGAGAGCAATGTTAGGTGCTGGGGATCACCTCCTCCTAGACAGGAGACCCAGGAGGGTTACAGAGACACCATCCAAGCATGCAAGTATAGGGTTAGGAAAGCCAAAGCCCACCTGGAGGTGAAGCTGGTGAGGGAGGTGAAGGACAATCAAAGGGGTTCCCATGGGTATCTCAGCGGCAAAAGGCAGGCTTGAGGAAATGCGGGTCTGCTGTTGAATGTGTCTGCGTATATTGGAGAGTGAAGGTCTGCGTGCGTAGGAGCACCGGTAAATACCTGAATCGTCACGTGTGGTTTAGGTTACGGGGAACGCTGAACCCAAGAGGAGGTGGTTGTGAGGGCTCTTGAGCTGTAACTTACAGCGTGAACGGTTCAGCGTGGCTGTGTATTGATAGGGGATGGGTTTTGTTAGATGGCAATTTTTAATACTCAGATGTGTTGGTTAAAAAGAGGAGGGGAGAGAATAAGGAAAATGGTCAAATTGTAAGGAGCAGCTCAGAATTTACCAAACGTAAAGGAGTCCAGAGGAGCCCTGCATCCTTCTCGCCCTGTCAGCTCTGCGCCGATGGTCAACAGATGTCGGTGCCCGAGCCCGGAACGGCGTCTCTTCTCCCCCGGCTCTGCACGGGCGCTTGGCTGTGGTGGGGCTTTGCAAGAGGTCCACCAGCCTACTGCAAGGAGTCACGAGACCTAAAGTTCATGTAACCACAGCCACCGAGCTGACTTCTCCCGAAGCATCGGCGTTAGCTGGCGTTGGCCCGGGCTGGCGGCTGACAGGTGAGCGGGGCGCGGAAGCTCTTTGTTCCGGCCCCCTCCCCAGCCCGCTCGCCCCTCTCCCCTCGCCTTTTGTCACCCACCCAAATTGTTCGCAGAAAAGATAGATGTATGCAAAGCACTTTCACAGAATCGGAGCTGGAACAGCTGTCAGAGATGCAATCCCACTTAGTTGGTCTTCATAAAATGCGTGCGGCATTTTTAAGAGTCTGGATAAAGGGTAAAGGCAAACTGTGCCCATTTAGCAGAAGGCAGCGTGTGACAGCTGACAAAGTGACAGTGGGCCCCTGAACAGCCCGTGTCACTCTTCAGCAGGAGGCCCTGAAATGCCCATTTTAATTTAAATGTTATTTTCAAATAAAATTGCCACTTTGGGATAATTGCTTCTTACTGTGTAACTTTGAGAACACCGTACTGAGCAAAGTGGGTGCAGCTTTCGTTATTGTTGTTCTTATTTGTTATTGTGCAGCACCATATGGGGCTGCAGCCCCGTGCAATAGGTGGTCCCCAGAACTGCCTGCTGCACAAATCAACCTTTTGTTCTGGGAGCTGTTGTTTTAAAAAACAAAACAAGCCCCCCAACATCCATGCGAGGCAAGGAGCTGGAATCAGGGTGATTTCAGTCACGGGCATTGTTTTGGGGGTTTTTGTTTGCGCCGAGTTTTCTGGGAAGCACATCTACAGTGATGGGCGCAATATAAACAAATATTTTTCTTTGTGCAGAATGACTTATGCATCTTTTCATCTGAAAGCTCCGCTAACTACTCCCTTTCCCTTTTCTTCCTGGCCTCCTCGAGCCTCCTGGTACGGCAGGAAACAAAAAGGCGAAGCCCGTTTCCTAGCGGTTCTGCAGATGCAATCAGCACGTTTACAAGTTCTGGTTATTTAAATTCTTCCCTTCGTATAGAGAAGAAAGCCTTGGTTTAAATCCTTAAGCACCCAGCTACGGCTGCGATGGGTTTGTGGGGTTCTTTGTGTTGTGTTTTGGTTTTTGCTGCTCGGGGTGTCCCGGGATGTCCTGGTGATGGAGCGGGGAGGTCAGGGGAGGAGCGGCGAGCGGCTCTGGCCAATTCACACCTCGGCGCCAGCGCTGGCCCAGGCACCCTGGCACTGCCTGGGAGGTGTCGGGGCTCACCCGTCGCACAGGAGTACACACGGCTGCGGAATCAGAAAGAGAGGGGGATGATTGAACAGCCTGCAAATGAGACACCCAGGGAAAGAACAACACACGCACACGCACCCCCCCCCAGTTCAATAGAAAATCTAGGCTAATTAACGCCTGCTGTTGCCTGATGCGTGGCACGGCCCCTCAAGGACTCTTTACCATTTGAGAGTTGAAAACATGTCAGGAGGCTCCTCTTTTCTCTTGCGTGAAGAATATGATGACACTTTAGTGCTAACAGAAGTTAGGATAACTTTCTCAGTTCTCATAGCAAGTTGTGAAACTTCTTGAGGTTCAGACTTACCAGCTCCACCCCTCGCGTCCCAGTCTTGCATCTAATCAGGTCACCTTTTGCCTGGCCTCCGCCTGGCTATATCTTTTGGATATGTGCTTTTTTGGATATGTACTTTTTTGGATATATACTTCTCTTCCCTACGGACCTGCAGAACAGAGCGTCTGCACACCGTGCCTGATGGCAGAAACCATCGTTTCCAACCGGCTGTGCGCACCCATCAGCTCTGTGGGTACCGGGCACTGACTTGAGGGACTCGCTTCCCCAGCTGGCCGGTAGCCAAATGCCAAGCTCATCCCCCTCTCCAGCCAGAGAGTCAACGGCTGCAGAATTTGGAGCAGTTCCCCTTGCCCGGTGCGGGGTTCGACCTTCCCCACTGCATCCAGGAGCTGGGGATAGCACCGCTTGCAGCCGATGGAAGTTCGCTGGAGAAGAGCGAGTGTGTTTCCACAGTTCTCCTAAAATTCTGGCGGCGCTGGGGAAGGAGCGGTTCCTGAGTGCGCGTTGATAAAGCTTCTCACAACGTGAGCCCTCGCCCTGGCTGCGAGACCTCTGGAGAGGTTTGTAATGCATCTGATGGCCGCTGCCGCAGTGAGTAATGGCGAGGCGCGCACGCAGGCTGCGCTGGCCGCTTGGGATCTGCCAGCCACCCGCTAATGAGGTTTGCATTAATGTCACAAAGAGAAGATGCCTAGACCTTAAATTTGCCCGGGACGTGAGAAATGCAACTCGATCCTTGCTCTCCATCCCGTGACCTTCCTGTCGTGGCTTCCTCTGCAGTGCGGAATGGTGGCTGCGCAGAAAGCTTTGCGCTTTACTTTGGGACTGAATTTCAGAGTGGGTTAGCAGTGGGAGATGGCGATATTTGAAATTTGTCTGAAGTGGGAGGATCCCAGCGTTTGGGGAAACAGCTCTGTACAATGCTGCAAATCAACGGGACGCAGCCTTGTCCTGCTGAGAAAGTCAGCAGAGCCAAAACTGAATTTAAAGAAAGCCTTTATTATTGTTATTATTCATGTCAGGACTCCGTTGGGAAAATCTTTATCTGCATTAAAACGTACATAAGAAGAGGAAAGAAGAAAAGGCCAAGAAGAGTGTGTACTACAAAGCGTCCCTTTGAGCTCAGCTCTGCTCCTCTGTAAAGTTCTTTGCCAGGCTCTTTGCAGGCAGAGAATTTGGGTTCAAGGTTGAGCTGGAGACGTTCCCTGGCAGAATGTATATCCCCTGATCGCACCTTTAGGAGATTATCCCGTCATTAAATATTTGTAGGATAACAGGAGAAGCCTAATTTAGTTTTTGTTTCTTTTTCTCTGTGGTTTAATCACAGATGAAAGAGACTAATAGCACTACAGAGCTTTCTGGTGATCAAAGGCCAATCAATCCTCTTTGTGGAGTAATTAACTATTTGCTAAACTTGCAGAATTGATTTCCATTTAGGGCTAAGAGAGAGGGTTTTAAATGAAGACCGATTTACCAGGCGCGAGGAGGGAATCTCAGCACTGATGCCAGGAGATACTCAGAGTGATGAATTGGAGCCTGCTAATTGGAGGATGAAAAATACAGCTGGAATCTGGCCCCATTTGCTCCTACTTTGGGGAAAGACAGGAAAAGGAAAATAAGGCTGAGGATCTGACAGATGGCTTTCTGCCGCGGCGGCAGGGAGAGCCGGGTACGGTTAAGGCAGCGTCTGGCTGGCGGGAGGTGACGGAGCCGCGACCGGCCCGGGGCTGTGCTGCGATGGGGCCGCTGCTCCGGTCGATGCTCCGGCGAGGAGCGATTGCTCTCTGCTCCCTTGCAACTTTGGGCCGGTGAGCGCCGAAGCAGCTTGCATCTGCACTAATTCTCCCAGTACAAATAAATCAGGCAGCTTTGTTGGGGTGGAGCTTCGGTTTGCCAAGACACTTTCAGCACCACGGATGAAATAGGGGCTTTGTGGAAAGCCGAGGCCGTATCAGCATTTTTTTGGGGTGGGTGCTGTATTAATAGGTGTGGCAGCCTGGGAAGGATAATCGGGGTGCTAGGCCTGACTTGGGAATGCCGACGCGGGGTGCCGAGTTGGTCGTGGAGTGAGGCTGTTCACAGGCACGTGGCACTTCCCGCAAGCGGAGGGACCAGCGGGGCTGGAATTCGTCATCTGTGATAACAAACGCGATGGGGAAATGCAGCAGCAGCTTGTAAATCGTGAGTGGCACCAGAAAAATGATCAGGGAATAATTACAAGAAGTAAGGGGTATTCACCAAATGGGGGAAGCTTAAAATAGGAGTCGGTACCTTGCCTCAGAGCATGTAACCAACACAGGGAATTTCTTGCACAGGATATTGTGGAGGGCAAAAGAATAAATGAGTTCAGAACAGATGAGACACATTCCTGGAGAGGAGGCTCATGGGTGGGCAGGGAACGCGGTAGCCCAAGTGAAATCCCTGGCTGGGGAGGTCCCCGAGCAGCCGCCGGCGGCGTCGCCCTGGGCTGGGGAGGGGACCCTGGCCGTGGGTTGGGCCCGGTGCGGCGGTTCCAGCGGCGTGGGGAGTGCAGCGCTGCCGGGGCAGGAGGTGAGCGGCGCCGGGAAGCCCCCTGCACGTAGCCCTGGTTGGTGGTGGTTACGCAGCAGCTCCATCGCTTTTACGCCTGCGCCTGGCTGAGCGCTCGTACTCCAGACGCCGCCTCCGTGCCGCGGTTGCGGTGCGTTGGCCCGCGGTGCTGGCGGCTTCCCCGGGCTGGGAACCGTGCAGGCAGCCAGGACAGAGCTCAGCGGGACCGAGCTGCAAGGGCGGCAGTGACATCTGGACCAGGCTTAGCGGGTGCTGTGCTTTTTGTCTGAGGGCGATACCTCCGCTTCGGTGGGGAGCTGACACCGCTGCGATGAGACGGGGAAGGGGGCATCTCGTCAGAGTGCGCAGCGCTGCTTCACATCATTGCTGTTGGCAGGGGCTGTAGGAGAAGGCCCAGTATTAGGGCATGGACTTTTTTTTGGTGCATATCTCAGAACTACAGACGTTCTGGGGTTCCCTCTCGGCTTTCACTGTAAAGCCGATCTTGCTCTGTTCAGTTGGCGTGCAAGTCATTATTTTATCGTGGAGAAGTTTGGCTCTTCTGCATCAAACACTTCCCTAGATGTGGTTTGGTTCATGGCAGCAGTTCCAAGAAAGGCACGATTGGAACTTCATTAAGGAATTGACCTGCTATAACGTGCCTGGAAATGAGTCCGCTGTTGGGTAGGAAGCACGGCCTGCGCTCAGCCTCGCCGTAACGCCGCCTGAGCCGGGCAGCGTGCCGTGCCGTACCGCGCCGTGCCGCGCCATGCCGTACTGCGCCGTGCCATGCCGTACTGCGCCGTGCCGCCATGGAGGCCCACCTGGTGGTAGCAGTGGCCTCTCCCCCTCCACCCCGAGGAGCTGGGGCCACCCTAGGCGGGAGCAGTGGTGTCGGGGGGGGTCGGAGCGGGACGGCAGCCGGAATGGGGCCATGGCTGCCAGAGGGGGTGGCCAGCGCCAGCCGCCCGCCCGGGTCCTGCGCGTGGCGGCGCTGCCTTTCGCAGGGGCTGTTGGGGAGCAAAAGCCGGGGAAGTTTTATTGTGGCGTAGCGCTGGTGTCGAGATGATTGTATTTGCTTGTTATAAATTGAATTCGCCTATTAGGGAGCTATGACTTGATTTTTTTCATTAGCACACAAAGCTTGAAGGGAAAGTTTCTTCTGAGGTCCCTCCAGACCTCTTTAAACAGGGATATAATGATTCTCTGTTGAGAAAGAGCAAAAGAAATTCCACTGCTGTTTAAACAATTAAAAGCGGAGCTGTACTTGGCGGAGAGGCTGAGGCGGCGGCGGTAACCTCTCCTCTCGGCTGACCAGCGCCTTTTAAATGCAGGGGCTGCTGTGAACTGACTCGCTGCAGGATAATTACGTTAGGGACCCGTACAGCCTGCTGAAAATCAATTCTGTTGGACCAGCGTGTTTGTTCGGAAATCCACTCAGCCAATTCAGGAGTACATTAGGCTGCAGGCCCCGCGCGCTGACCTCCCCAGGATTGGGGTTGACACTTGAACGAAGGCGTTTGTCCAGTTAAAGGACAGTGCTACCAGCAGACTCTTATCTCCCCTAAATTGGATTACTCAGATCTGTTTGTTCTCTTTAAAGATAGCTACTTCAGGTTTTTCCCCCCTCTCTGTCTGTCTGAGACAGCTACCTAGCGATGGCTGTTTAGCATGCCCCTCTTAGCTCTCCCTGGACGGTTACCCGGGAATATCGCCCCGGAGCGTCCTCGCTCAGCCGGAGCTGCCTCGTGCCGGGGACCCGTCTCTCCGGTGGCAGTCGCTTCCCATTGCGTAAGGCAGCAAAATGCACGGCACCCGCCGCGTTCCGGCACGACGGGGCCTGCGCGGCCGGGTGCCAGGCTGGCTAAACCCGAGCGCTGGCTGGCCCTGGCGATGGGGGCCGTGGTCGTGGCACTGCAGGGTGAGGCCCCGGAGCACAGGACCCAGCGCTGTCTGTGGGGCCGTCGTCCCCCGGGCATGGGCTGGTGGTTGGGGGCTTGCGGATGCTGAGCAGCAGAGGTGGGGCGGGCTTGCTGGGGGGTTGAGCTGGGCCTGGAGGGGCTGTCTGCTCCCCTGGGCACCCACACCGGGGCTCCATCCACCCCTGGCAGCAGCCTCGCCACATCGGCCGCCGGCCCGGCTAGCCATCCGACCCAGGCTAGCTGCCTCGCCGTGATCTTGCGCGCCAGGGATCACCGATACCGGCTCTAACCCCCTGTGCCTGTGCCATCGGTGATGACTTGCCTTCAAACATCCAACCCATAATGTATAAAGAAAACGCCAGCTTTCTCGAGCAGTTTTACGTGGGAAACTTTCATTTTACATCCAGGCAGAGCCGTGCGGGGGCTCTTACAGAGCCAGCCCCAGCCCGCCGAGCGCGGCGCTCTATAGCTGGTTCTGGTGCAGAAGATAGTGGTATGGGCACAGCAACCTGTGATGTTTTCTTGCTTTTCTCCTGGAAGTGTGGAGGGAAAAATGGAAAACAAAGCTGAGGAAGAAATAATTTGATTGAATCCTTGGAGAGTTGCCTCCCTCTTAGCTGGAAATACGCACGCACGCACCTTCCTGCTCCGTAGCTGATTCATGCGTAGAGTTTTTGTTGTGGTCCTGGAAAGACTCAAAGCTGCTTTTGCTTTCCAGACAATGCTGCTCGTCCTTGTTTTTAGCAGAACACTATCTAAAGACAAGAAAAATTTCTCTTGAAAGGAGAATTTGTTGCATGTGTTTTGTAAATGATGTGTGAGAAGAAGGAGAAGAGAGGGGGCAGGACAAGGGGGTGGTGGGGGGGGTGTGGGGGTGTTGGGGGGGGGTGTTTTGCGTGGGCGTGCTGTGGTCAGGTGAGCAGAGCTCTGGGATGATATTCTCGCCGTGGATGCGCGGGCGGCGCGTGGCTGGCGACAGCAGCGCAGCAGAGGGGCCCTGGTTGAACGGCTGTGTGGAGGAGCCGGGATGAAAGCGCGCTGGACATCACGATTCAGTTTAACTTTTTTGTCCTGATGAAACGCTTCCCAAACAGTTTGATAGTATCTTTGTTTGTGAAAGATCCACGGAAATATCAAACCCCCTCAAGTCGTGTGTGTGTGTATGCAGAATCTCTGCTGCAAGCTCCTATGGGAGTCAAAGTTCTTGCTTAGCATACAAAGGCTTATGAGTTTTATAGTGTTCGGGCTCTTAATCTACAAAGCGTAATTTAATCCTCGCTTAGCTGCACCGCAAAGCCCCAGCTGTAAATAAATCGTGTGGTGGCTGCGGGTGCAGCTGCAGCTTCTGCTGCTCTCACCTACCCTCGGTAAATATTTCTGCAAAAGAGACGAAACGAGCTGGTGTGACCGATAAATAGGGAGCGAGGGCTGCAGAACGGGAGGTTGTAACGCAGCCGTAGACCTTAAACACAACTGATGGCTCTGAGTTTCTGCTCAGCTGCCTGCCGATATCAATGATTTTCTGTTTTCCTGAGTCCCAGCGCTTTTTGCCCTCTACGCTTGAGGGCTGCGAGGGGACGGGAAGCCGAAGCAGCCCTCCAGAGCGCCTTCGCGCGTGGTGCCGGGTGGCAGATGGGAACGGGAGCTCATTGATGCCGCGTACAGGACTGCATCTGCGTGACGCCCGGCCCGCGTTCGCCGGCAGGTTCCGGTGCGTGTCGGCGGTGTATCGGTATGGGTGTATCGGGTGAGGGCCGCCCGCCAGGGAGAGCGAAGGGCTCTGCTCTGCTCCCTGCTGCGCGGGAATCTCCGGAGCCTCCTGGTCGTCTCGGGGGCGGAGAGCTCGCCGGGAGAACGGCTTTCTGGCGGGGTGCCGCCGGGGGTGCTGTCCCCCCCGCGTGGCATCGCGGCTGCTCTTGGCGTCAGCGCCGAGTGTCTTCTGCTGGCACAACTGGGCGTCTCCCGCGTCGTTCTGCTGAGAGCGCATCCTAAAGAGCGCGCTTCCCAGGACCCGAAGGTGCCCAAGGTGCGGTTGGGCGGTGTCTGGGTTAAACGCCAAACCACGGTCCAGGTTTGTGCCGTTACCCCCGCGTCGCGTGGTGATCGTGTTTGACCTCAGTAGGGAAGGTTTGTTGTCTACTGTATGAAAACGAACAACATGCTTGACTAAAGCATAGTCTTTTTTTCCATTTTTTTTTTAACACTATTGCCATGGCAATGGCAGTTTTTCATAGTACTAAGATAGAGGCAATTAGGATAAATCAATAGTTCCTAAAATAACTCTCCCCAGCTGCAGAGTAGAAACTTCCATTCAACAGGTAACAAATTGCCTTGCTCGGATGAGTGTAGCGGCTGAAGGGGGCTGACATCGGAGCCCAACCTGGAGCTGGCGTTTTCCTTTAGAGACGACACTGGAGGTGTCGGGCTCTGTGCTGGTGAACGCGCAGCTGCACGCGTAGTCGGCAATTTTCATCGTGGAAGGAAGGTGCTGCCAGATCTTGGACAGGGGCAGGTTTCTGCTGAAAGCCATAGACCTCTACCCCTGGAAGCTGCTGAAGTAGGTTGTTGTGCCTGCTGTGCTGGAGGTGGGCGTCAGGTGGGACCAGGTTCCCGATGACGTATCTACACTATCACACACACATCGGGTTTGCTCCCGCCTTCTGTTGCCTCCGAGCAGAGAGATGGCTCAAGCAAGTTCAGGTTCCCTGTTCTCCTTGATAGACACAGCTCACCAAGACCTCGGAAAGCAGAAGAGAAAGCAATCGTGGAAGAAAAAGTAAAAATAGAAAGGTTGCATTTTTCTTCAAAATGGTTTGGAGGAGGGTGTACCCATCGTTGGGGAAGAGAGGGGATTCGTGGCGGGGAGAGGGAGCTTCAGACGACAACGTTGACGCGTGAATATTTTGATGAGACGTTGATCTACAGAAGCCGCTGTCATGGGCGCATAACGTAATGTCTTTGTCTGCTGTCCTTGATTTACCTCCCTCCTCTTTCTTGATTTTACAACCGTGGCCCACCATGACCCTGACTCTCCGGTTGCTCTGGCCTCATGAAAAATAAGCTATTCCTCCCAAGATAGTTACACTCCTCTCCTCCTGTGTGCCGTGCACAAGAGCTCTGTGCAGCCCTTATAATGACATCCTCAACACTAGCAAAAGATGAATAATAAAAACTGCTGCCATTGGTCCCAGAAGGGCCTTCGAAGGAGGTTTGTTTCGGAATAATGAGTATGGAAATTCTGCATCCGTAATGAACTGCAAGCAGTCTTCCAACTCACTCGTGCCGAAAATTCACACTTGCCTTTCCCATAACTTGTCACTTTTCTTTTATTATTATTGTTCAATATGTAAACAAGGCCAAGAAACTCTTTGTTCCTTTGTGCCTACTTACATTTGTCCATTAATCCCAGTCTCCCCGCCCCTCCCCCCCCAGCGCGCGCAGGATTACACAAAGCAAAAGTCATTAATTTTTATCTCTGACTATCTGTAGGCTTTTTAATGTGGCCTGGCTTGCTTATGCACCACCAATTACATGTCATAAGTGCTTGTAGATGCTGAAGCGGTATCGTAGGCTGATGAATCACTGCCTTCTCCGCTGATTAGTATGCAAGGGGCTGTGCTCTTCTTTGAGCAGCTGGCATGCCAATGAGGATCTGGCTCTGCTGGTCAAGGCATCTGGACATGAATTCAATATGGATTGCTTTAATTAAATGGCTAAGCACACAAGGAGCTAAGAAACAACTCCATCATTGAGTGAAACTTGAAAATAAAGTCGCCGCGAGAGCACAGGTAGCAGGAATTGTTTAACCACCTGTTGGCCCGCTGGTGACCCTCCAGGTTCCTCCTCCGTCAGCGAAGTTCTGACAAGTGGCTGAAATCCCTCCCTGATTTACCTGCCACGTAAATCTTAGTTCTGAAGTTAGATTTGCCATTACAAGTTTGGGAATCGGTGAACTCCCTTCCATTTCTCTCCTTTTTGTAGGGATTGATTTGGTTTGGGTTTTTTTAAACAGTGAGATTATTGCAATTTGTAGAAGCACCTGTGTTAACGGAGGGGTTAGGGAGGTGTGCGCCGAGCCATCGGCAAATGGACAGCAGCGAATCATCCCTGAACGTGCCAGGGCTGGAGCAGGAGAAGGTGAGGGAAGAAAGGCGTTGCAGAAGGCTTTCTGTCCGTAGACGTTGGAAGTCTGTGGATTACAGCAACTGAAAAGAATACCGCAGGGGGATTTTCTGCCGTTAGGTATCGGCCTTTACGAAACAGAAACGGGAAGCCTCTTCTTTGCTTTCAGATCTCTCTGGTCAGATACAGACTTAATTTCTGCTCTACAACTTTCTGTCCTGGACGCCAAGTTGCAGGTCTGATTAGAGCATGGCGTCGTGCTGAAGAACTCGGAGTTCATTTCAACTGCTCAGTTTGTCGACCGCGCAGTATTGCGAATTAAAACGGGCCCTCGTCTCTGCTCTGCGGCGCCAGCTTCCCAGGCCCCTGCCAAACCAGTGCCGCGCCACCACGGTTGCCCTGCAAGGGCCGTCACACCCACTCGTGATGTTTGCTGTCCCCTAACACGACAGATTGCCTTCGTGGTTTGGAAGAGCCCCTGCGAGCCGTGAGGGTGCAGAGGGGGCTGTGCAAGCGTGCGGGAGCCCAGAGAGGCTTTCTGCCCCCGCGTGGGCGCCCCAGCGCTGCCACCCTCCCTCCCGCTGCCCCCGGCGGGATGGCGGGGGGGCTTCCCTCCGTGCCGGGGGAGCGCTCCCGGAGTTCCCGCTTTGTGCTCACCGAGCGGAGGCAAACTTTGCTGACGCGGGCACGTGCGGAGCGGAGGGAACAGCAACTGAACTGCGAGGGGTTGCTCTTTGATGCCTTTTGGTGGGGAAATCGTGCGGTTTAGCCCAAGCCTACCTCCAGGGTTTTCACGTGCTTCATGATTTCATGCGCTTTGTAGTTATTTTGGTCCTCGGGAGGAAACGTGAGTGGAGCTGTCATGAAAGCTTGATAGACACCAGAAGGTTTCTTTCCCTTTCTTTCCGCATGGAGTTTGCCATCCTCGCGAGGCAGTTAGCGTTGGCTGTGTTTCGGGGAGCGGGACAAAGCTGTGGCTTCATCAGGAACAGGGATGAAAGGAATCCCCCGCCGCTGCGAGAGCTGCGGGGAGCTGTGCCCCCCGTGCTGGGAGCCGCCAGCACGCCCTCCAACGCCGGCGCAGCAGCAGGGCTGTCCTCGGCCTCGCCGCCATCCTCCCTGCCAGGGCAGGGCGTGCAGGGGCCGCCCAGAACCCCCCCCGCGAATTCGAGAGATCTCGGGACGACAGAAGAGTGTCGGGCAAGCGCAGGGCAGCGCGCCGGGGCCGCTGCCGCGACGAGAGCGGGGAAAGCGAATGCCGCTCCGTGCCCGCACGGGCTGTGTCAGGCTGTTCAGCGGCAAAACTAAACGTCGGTGGCTGCGCGTGGCGTCCTCGGGCTGCCGGTCCTCCCCGGCGCCGCCGCGCCTGCGTGTGCTTTTACGCTCAAAATTTGTACTGAAGTTGGTGAGCAGGAAAGATACGGGGCTGCTGCCTTGTGGGGCGGGCGCTGAAAGGAAGCTGGCAAGAGGAAAACAGAACCTGTATTGGAGATATTTTTTGCCCATGCTTTGTATTTTCAGAGACTGTCTCGTGTCCGTTGGGTCAGGCACATGCGTCACCAGCCAAGGAGATTCGTCCTGCCCTTCATCCAAACGAGGGGCGACTGGGTGACGAGTTCCCCAGCAGGATCCGGTTCGCTGTGCTGGGGAGGGGTTGAGATTTGTTAAAATTAAAAGAATTGCAGAAAACACACCCATAATATTGCGATGAGGGCATATTTTTTGCAGGCTTGGGTATTCCTTCTGACTAAATAGATGCTGCACAATTTACCGCTGGCCAGTTGTTTAGGGTGTTAACGTAAATGACGAATTACGTGATTGCATTTCACTGCCGTAGCAGCTATTTCTCAAGTTTTATTTTTACCACAATTAGTTTTGTGTTGATAGGTTCTCCCGTGATTTCCACCCCCTTCCCCTCCTTCTTTTTTGCCAGTGCTCGCCTGAGGTCACTCCCTAAAGCGTCCAGTGCCCTCTGGAGCACGTTACCCGTGGCTGGCAAGCATCCCTTCGCTTATAACGGCAGATTTCATATCACAGCGAAATTTAATTTATCATCTGCGTAGCTGCCACTCATCTCGGGTCCAGGCCTAGAACTCTGTTTATCCCCCTTATTTTTCCACCGCCCACCAAAACTCCCGGCCTCAGCCTCGCTCCCCTCTCCCTCCCTGCTGCCCCCCCCCCCGTGTCCGTCCCAGCTCCTGCTGCGGGGGGGCTGCCGCGGCGGGCAGGATCCTATACTTAGTGCAACCCAGTTTACTCTCATCATTTTAATAGTGGACCTAAGGTATGTTGCCATGTGAACAAGTCATCATGTCGCCATGGCAACCAGCCGGATTGCAGCACCGCTCCGAGGAGTGGACTTTTTTTTTTTTTTCCCCCCCCCTTTTTTTTCTAGGCAGTGCTTTTCCTTTTGTTAAATTTGCTAAGGGCTCACAATAGGAGGATCCGGGCTGCTCTATCAAGCAGCTTTTCATTTAAACCTGTAAGTTGTTGTATAAACAGCGAGGCCAGCGTGCCACGGGATTCACTTTCAAGGCAGACTTGGCGAGGGCTTTGAAGCAGGACCCCAGCGCGCGCGGCAGCTTGATCAGAACAGAGGCGATTACGCGTCTCGGCACCTTCCAGACTCTGCTCCACGCTTCCCCTCGCCGCCCGCAGCGGGGGTCCCAGCCGCTCAGACTGGGCTTGGGCGACCTGCGGACAGCCCTTTGCTTCTGCTTTGAGCCTTTTTGGCTTTTGGAGCTCTCGGTAGGCCAAAATTAGACACACCGAGAGGTTTGATTTGATTTTTTTTTTATTTTTTCCTTCCTCCTCCTCCATCCCACGTAACATAGGCAGCTCCCAACACCAGGCGGTGGGGGCAGAGGAGGAACGTGAAAAGACAAATGGTTCGGGCGCTCCGACGCCGGAGCGGTGAGAGCCACGCGTCTGCATCAGCGCGTGGAGCAACGGCAACGGGATGCGTAGCGCTCGTAAGGCGGCTGTGGAAAAAATATGCAAATAAAATACAGCTATTAAGCCTGAACTGTGCAACATTATTTTATACATTTAATTCCAGGAATGCAACTCTTTTTTTTTTTTTTTTTTTCCCTCCCCCCTGAAATGGTGTGAGACGTTACAGGCTGGGGCGGGGAGGCCGTTCGCAGCCACTTTGCAGGTCCGGGTTTTTGTACCGGCAGCGCACGCGCTCCTGGTGCGGCACAAAGAGCTCTCCAGAAAAGAGCGGCTTCTGCAGAATTTCCGGAGCTTAAGTAGCAGCCTGCAGGATGGCAGCAGAGATTCTGATCTGCTGCAATTACAATTGCGTAACCTCAATGGACCCTTCAGCCGGTGCGGATCTGTTTCCAATATGGCCCTTGATTCGTTCACGTGGCAGCAAACGAGTAACGCCAGAAATTAAGCAGGAGGAAGAGCGAACCCAGGCGCGTTTGTGCGAGAGAGGCGGTCCCCGGGCCGGGGAGCAGCGCTGGCGCTGGGCTTGCTGGGCTAGCACAAGCTGGAGGTCAGAGCTCTCGCACGGGGGGGTTTCACTCCGTGGATGAAGAGGAGGGAGAAGGAAGGCGGAGGTGTTGCTCGGATGGTGGCGGGGTCCCCTCGGGATGGCGCGCAGCAGCGCGACAACGTGCTTGGCCGCAGAGGTGACGCGAGCAATGCCCGTACGGTGCCGAGGTTCGGAACCAGCCTACGGCACGTCGGCAGCAACATCATCATCGTCGCGGCACCGTCTCGGCGTGCGGCGTTGCCGCGCTCGCGCCCAGGCGAGGCCCACTCCTCGTGCGTGGCTCGTGGCGCTGCCGCTTGCCGCAGCCGCGTGCCAGCCCTCTGCAGCCGAGCGTGCCGTGATGGATGCTCGGTGCAGGGTGGCTCGTGCTCCTGTCGGCCTCACACTCATTTAGGCAGGCAATTGGTAAGGTGAATCACCCTCCATAGGCAGCAGGGATCATTTCTTCTTTGTGCATAAAATTACAGCAAACAAGCCTCAAATAACACAGGACACTTTCATAATTGATTTATGCGAGGACTCTGAAAGTTCTATTACCTTTTGTTTAGCTCAGGGGGCCTGACTCTGTGCAATCCATTGCTGAAACTAATTACAAGATATAATTAAACTGTGACACGAAGATATTATACCGTTAGTTTACTAATGACACCGCGAAGCTGTACCACCAGCACAGGACAGTGATTATGCTTCATTCATTATTTATCCGTTTGCTAAATGAGACGCTGACATTTTCAAAAATTACTTTGAGGTTTCTTAATTGTCGGCAGCAGGATGGACTAGAAGGAGCTCTCCTTCCTCTTCGTTACTTATCTAAACCTCAGATGTATTATTAGCAAAAAATAAATAATAAATAAAA
The DNA here is from genome assembly GCA_017310255.1 of Butorides virescens. Lineage (NCBI taxonomy): Eukaryota > Metazoa > Chordata > Aves > Pelecaniformes > Ardeidae > Butorides > Butorides virescens. Next base: position 15,681 of record JADKXX010010355.1, on the reverse strand, counting down.
TGGAACACTCAGCCTTTCTGGCCATTGTTCTCCCTGAACCTGGGCAGTCGCTTCTGAGCGCGGATGTCAAGCGATGAATAAGAAGCATCTTCAGGAAGAACGTCTCCTGTAGCATTTTGTGCCATGACCCGGCTAAGCCGGGGTGCTTTATACGAGGGTAGCGTCAAGTTTTAAGTGTTTCAGTGCCAGCCGGAGAAGGCTGCCCCACTTTTCCTCCAGGCAACTTTAAGAATCTATTTGCATCTTTGTTGCTGTAATAACTTTTCGGCCTTTATCGATCAGCAAAGAATTTGTCCATTAGTATTACGAAAATAGAATTATTTACCTTAAAAAAACCCCAAAGCCATTACACAGGAGCACTGTAATTGGCACGAAGCAGGCTGAGCACTACCGGCGGGTTGGGGATCTGTGTGGGTGCCCTCCCCTCCCCTCCCCTCCGGCGCTGCACCACCCGCCTGCGCCGGTGCCGCCAGCCGAGCAAGCCCAGCTCCCGCTCTGAAGAGTTTGCCCTCTGCTAGGCAAGGCTCATCCTAGGGCTGGAGATGAAGTGTGCCTTATCCTTGTCCTGACTCTCGGGGAGGGCTTTTGTGGACGGGATTTATTTACAACCGCCGCACCTCGGTGCAGCAACCTTGTTTTCCTGCGCTGTAATTAATGTCGGAGTTTGGCTTATCGTATTCTCAGAATAGAAGAGGCGTTTACTAGCTTCCTTCTGGCACGTTCTGGAGGTCTCTGTTATCCGTGGTGGCTTCTCTCCGTGCCTCTCCACCGCTCCCTAGTCCCTAGGTTGGGAGATGCTGGCAGGTCCGTTTGGCCCCGTATGGCCACTAACCTCTCGGTAACCTCCCTGGCAAAGCAGCCTGCTTGTTTTCATCAGAGGCACCACCGGACGGCTTAAGACAAGGTTTAATTTCTTCTGAGTGTAATGGCATCCGGCATCTATAATTATGCTATTTTCTCTCCTGTGCTGATTAAATACGATTTACCCAGAGCACTAAATGATGAATATTTGAGTGGAGCGTGTTGAACCAATAGCTGGTAAAACAGTCATAATAAATAAACTTGTAAGAGGGGAAGGAAGAGGGACCTGTGAGTTATGGAACATTAGCAGGTGCAGGAAAAACGAAGGTACAATTAACACTAAAGGTAGGAGAAGATTTCCAGTGCTTTGGCTGAGGAACAGCCACAAGTCCCAGGTTTGGGTTTCTTTCACTGTCTTCCAGGAAGAAGGATTTTTTCCTTCTTTTTGCCTCCCTCTAAATTAGTTTAGGAATTGCTCTGATTTGATTACGTATGAGAGTGATTAACTTCCATCTGTTGCGTGTTTTAACCCCTGAAAGGTAAAGGGGCAGTGGAAGGCGAGGACTGTCTCTTCTCCAGAGGTGCTTTGGCGCTGCGGTCCCAGCTCTCCTCTAGCCCAGGAGCGCTCTGGCCGGCAGCCGCGAGCCCCGCGAGCCAGCCTGTGCTCGTTCGGCTGATTTACACCAGCCCTGAGTCGCTGGTAGGGGGAAGCCACGGGAGATGGAGATGGGCAGTGGGCTTGCCCTTCAGCTCTCCACTTTCTCCGGCCCGGAATGGAACAGCAGCTCAGAAGTGAGTGAGTTTGAAGGAAAGCTCTTCCCAGAGCCTTATTTACCCAATAAGCAGTAAATGTTTAACGATCTCCAAGTGTGCTTCAGAGAAACCCTGTGATTACAATTGCTTAAAGAAAATGGTAGGAAAGAGATTAAGAAGGCATTGGATGAGTACACGGTGCTTCATGGACTCCAAAAAGCACCCAGAAGGTGTCAAGCTGCTTATTTTGCTGAAGTGGCACTTACTGCGGAACATTTACCTCCTAGATCGAGGTGACCGATAAACGCCGCCTTGCTCCAGAAAAACTTGCCCGTAGTTCCAGTCTCTGCTGCCCCCCCGATGACGGCGTCCTCCTTTCGGGTTAGATTTAGGCTGTTCTGGTGGGGACCAAGGGCCGAGAGAGGGGTGCTGAGCCCGCCAGCCCTGGCCCGAGAGCCTCGGCGTTGCTGGGGTTTCTCCCTCGGCAGAAGTGCTGTGAACATTCTCTGAAGTTCCCCCAAGGCCTACCCGAGGGGCCCGGGGGGGCTGTTTAACTGCAGCTTGTGGAGCCTTTGACGTGAGGAAGGCGAGCTCCCTTGTACGGCGGGGGGGTCGTGTCGCTGGGCCCGGGTGGAAGAGCAGGGTGACTTTTTTAGGTCTTTTTATAATCCTCCTCTCAGCACATGCTTGTGGATATTTTTTATCTAGGTATTATGCTCCTTTATATAATAACCGAAAAAAAGCGCATTCCTTTCCTTAAATAGCTGCAAAAAATGGGAAATAAATGAGCAATAATATTTCCAAAATGTAAGCTTTTTTGAGTTTGATTGTGCGTATTCCTTGTCTTTGCCCTCCTTCCCTTGATGCTTCTGTACCTCCTACACACTGCAGATACCTTTTCCGCCCTCTTTTCTCCCATTATCTACTTTCTCCTGAAGAGTTTCTGGGTTTGGAGCATCTTTTTTTCTTTTAGAATTTAAGTTGTTCTTATTCCTGCAGTCCTGCACCCCAAGAGCGACTTTGCTACGAGCCCCTCGGTCCCAAGTCCTGGGGAGCGGCAAAAATTAGTGCGGATGCAGATGACTGCAAATTGATCAAGAGTTCCAGCCAGTTTGTGATTAGATTAACGCGCCCCATCCTTTCAGTCGAGATGCCAGGGTACTAGGACGCTTAGGTGTAATTGATTCTGCCTGTGGGTAGAAAGATCAATTTAGTGACTTTCTGAGGTCCTTCCCAGCCCTGTGTTCTATTACTCTAATGATAGAAAGCCTAATCATAGATTTCTGGGATCTGTTAGTGAGCCAGATGCAGATATGGCTGGAAAAGCATCAGCTGAACACCTCCTTCCCCAGTGGGAACTTAGGAGGCCTGGGAGAAATTGCATCCACCTTGGCTTACATGCTTCTCTGAATTAAAAAAACCAAATTGCAGTTCCGTAACTCCCAGGTTTAACATCGACTGCTGTACGGAAAAGTCTAGACCCGACCGCCGTGTGAGCGGCAGGAGCTGTACGGCTGCGGCGGGTGCGGGAATTGCCTACCCGGGCTGAGCGAATGCCCTTGGCTCCCCAACGGGTCCCCCCACCCTTGTGCTCAGGGCCGGGGGTATTTCTCCTGGGTTTTTATTACCGCTGTCGGAATAGCGTGCTTTAGCATTTTCTTCTAGCTCTCTTCTCCCTCTCTACCCCCCCAGCGAACGGCGAGGCTCTAAATATAGGTCACCCCAGGCAATTAGGGAAGAGTCGCCGGGTTTGAAGGCTGTTCAGCAGGCAGGAAGCCCAGTTTCCAAATGAGTTCTCAGGTGATGGCGATGTTTGGCCTCAGCCGCGTGAGTGACAGGGGGCCTGCGTGTTCGCAGACACATTATTTAAACATGGGGAGATAGAAGAGATCTGCTGCACTAATTACTTCGAAGGCTGTATTAATCACAAGACACTTTAATACTCAATCAATACTTGCATTTGTCAATGACCTTGTAAATCTCCTCCACTTTAACTCCGCTGCGTGGCAAAGGCGGCCGCTCGCCATCTTTGGGGAAGGGAGGGGCTGGGGCGGCTGCGTTGCGCGGCGGCCGCTCGGTGCTGCGCCTGGAGCAACGCCTCCGCCCCGGCGCTTAGAGCTCCGCTTCCGAGGGGGGAGTCGGGAGGTGTCAAGGCAAACGGGGGGGGAGCTGTGTCTAACTGCGGTGCCGCCGCTTTTGATGTGAATTGGGAGGCAGACGCGCTGAAGGGGACGTTTCCCACGGCATCGACGTGTTCTGACTTCACCTGAAGTCTGGACAGTGGTGACGGTGGTGGAACAGCGATGTCTTTAGCGCGCTCTACGTGTGCCGGGTTTGGCGGGGGCAGAGTTCATTTTCGTTATAGCAGCTGGCGTGGGGCTGTGGTTTGGGTTTGTGCTGGGAACAGCGCTGAGCGCCCTGGGCTGGGTTGGTTCCTGCTGAGCAGGGCTCGCACAGAGCCAAGGCCTTTTCTGCTCCTCACCCCACCAGCTGGGGGGCACAAGGAGCCGGGGGGCCACAGCTGGGACAGCTGACCCCAACTGCCCCCCAGGGTACCCCACACCCCATGGCGTCCTGCTGAGCACCCAGAGCTGGGGGAAGGAGGAGGAAGGGGGGGCGCTGGGAGCGATGGCATTTGCCTGCCCAAGTCACCGTTACGCAGGATGGAGCCCGGCTGTCCTGGGGGGTCTGAGCACCCCCTGCCGTGGGACGGGGGGAAGGAATCCCTTGGTTTGCTTTGCTTGGGTGCGCGGCTTCTGCTTTACCCATTAACCTGCCTTTAGCTCAGCCCACGGGTTTTCTCACTTTTACCCTTCCGATTCTCTGCCCCATCCCACCGGGGGGAGCGAGCGGCTGGGGGGGCTGAGCTGCCGGCGGGGTTAAACCCTGACAACGTTATAACCGGTGTGTGCATGTTAGTGTGAAGACACTGGAGTGCTCGTCCTAATATCTTGTAGATGTAAGGGATGTGAACCTTTGTGATTTCATCAGAGTAAAGGAGGAGAATACAATAAGGTCTTCAAATTAAGATAAGATTGCGCTGCAGCCCGGTATTCAGAAGGGGAAGAGTCACTATTTTGGTTTGATAGAAGGCACTGAGCTAGAAGAGGGAAACTGAGAGGAAAAAAATTGTGAACTCCTGCCTGGCTGGAACTGTTTATCTGTTTAGAGAGTTTTCTGGCTGTTCTACTGTTGTTTGAGCAGATATTTCCCATATTCCCAACAGAATTGTACAACTAATAATATTTTACCTGCCTGGGTTTTTTTTTAAGTATTTTGTAGTCCTAAGGGTGGTTTACTCAATTGCTTACGTGTGGCAACCAGAAAGTAAAGCCTGGCTTCCTCAGATAAGCGATGGAGTCACAGAGTCCCCGAGGCTGGAAGGCACCGCTGGAGTCTGCCTCACCCGGGCGCTAAAGCCGAAGCTGCCTGGCACCGGGGAGCCCAGAGCTGGGCCCAGTGCTCCAGGTGTGGCCGCCAGATGTGGCGGCACCAGTGCTGCGGGGAAGGACGATCTCCCTCCATCCAGTGCTCCTCTAACGCCGCCCAGGACGCCGCTGGCCACCTTAGCCCCAAGGGCACGCTGCTGGCCCGTGGCCAGCCTGCTGCCCGCCCGCCAGCCCTGGTCCTTCTCGGCAGGGCAGCCCTGGCGCGGGACGGTGCCCGGGGCTGCTCCTCCCAGCGGCAGGGCCGGGCTCTTCCCTTTGCTGGGTTTCCAGGCTGCTGTGGGCCCCTGGGGGTCCCGCGGAAGGGCAGCACAGCACGCTGCCATGGCTGCCGCTCCTCCCGCTCCTGCCTCCCCCTCGGGGGCTGGCGGGGGCCCTGCTCTGCCGGGGCCCGTCCGGCTCCTTCACGGAGCGCTGGACACCATGGGCCCCAGAACTGACCCCCGGGGCGCGCTGCCCGCTGGCGTTCAGCTCTCCAAATCAGCACGGCAAGATTCTCCTGCCAGTGGCAAATTCTCTTATCATGGGATTCCTGTTGGGAATTGTTGCAGCGTTCTTCCCTCCGCACTCCCACCTTGACATCAGATCTGCAGGGCAAGATTTGCAAATATTTAGGCCGTTTCATGGGTCGTTTCCTATGACCATTTTATCTAGAGCAAGAAAGGTTTTTTCATTAAAACCCCCCTCCCTTCATAGGGGCCGCTACACATTTCCCACCGTGGCACAGCGGTTTGGGACGGCACACGCCGCCACGTTCCCGGGTCTTTGGCTTCTACGCGCGTTGGGCTCTTTATAGCAATTTTATCTCTGCGCTCCTTTCTGTGGCATCCTCCTGCAGAAGCCTTATCTGCGGCGCACAAAAATTACCTTCTTCCTCTTCCAAATTGCCCCTGCCTGTAGTCACTGCTGTCAGCTCTGAAGCCGCTCAGCTGCAGAGAGAGGTGAGTTTAGTGCTTTCCCTCTGCTCTCAGGCCATTTTTCCTATGCTTCTTTTTTATTATTTTATTTTATTTGTGGTCCCTGTCATTCTGCCGGGGCAAAGGGGTAAAGAGATTTGACACTAAGTGCGGGGAAATGCTGTATCTGGAATCTATCTTCCAGACGGCAAAAGAATAAAAATTCATGGCAGGACAGCCGCTGCTGACACGTTCCCAAAGACATATTGCAGGTAGCATTATTTATTGTGGCACGGAGTTCATAGAAGTGCTACCTCAAAGCACCCGGAGAGATCCTAAAAAGCCCATCTCCCATCAGGTACGGCAGATTTATGGCGGCTGCCGGCGGAGGGGGTCAGGCGGCGCAGCGCAGGCGGCGGCTCCTCGCGGGAAGCCTGGCTGCTCTCCGAACGGATGCGGCGCGGGGCGATTGGCTCAAAGGAGGGCTTGAGCCTGTAATGTTGACCATAAAATTGCAGTGACACGCTGCCTTAGATAAGGAGCGCTGGAGGGAGGGGACAGGGTGCTTTCTGGGAGCAGAAGCACTGGGGGCGAGCACATGCGCTCATATTTTAGGTTAATGCGGGAGACGGAGTGGTGGGGGTGGGGACGGGGACAGATTGATGGTCTCAGGAGGGAGCGATGCGCTCCCTGCGCCGGAGGCTGATCTCAGCCCGCAGCAATGCGCCACGGCTGAGGCAGAGCCATCTGACCCCCCTCGGCCCGAGACGGGGCCGGACGAGGCGATGCCACCCGCAGCCCTGCCCAGATGGCTGACGGGCCCGACAGCGGCCGGGGCAAGACGCGGTGGTCCCACCATGCCGCCCCGCTAGCCAGCCTAAGAGCAAAAGGCCTGCAGGGCAGGGTGAGGGCGGGCTGATAGCACAGCTCCTGCCGCAGCTCCTGGGGGGAAAGAGCAGGTTCCTGTGATCAGCATCCTGCTAACGAACGGCCCAACGGCATTCACGTGTGCTTGGCTGTGCAGATCTGGCATTGCAAGAGGTGGTCACCCAGCTCGTGGATCACATTTGCAGTCACCCAGCTCATGGATCCCATTTGCAGTCACCCAGCTCATGGATCCCATTTGCGGTCACAGGGGGGGCAGGCGTGTTCCTGACCCCCTTCCACAACATCTACCGTTGTGCCCTTTTCCGCAAATAACTGGTTAGCACATTCAGAAGTACTAGATTTTCCTGAAATGGAGCAAGGCTGAGCAGCTCTGCAGCTTTGAGCGGAAATTCCGAGCTCGTTCTCCGACGGTCCCGCGTGACCGGGCAACAGGGTACAGACCTGTTCCGGGTGGTGGGTTTAAATTTGAGTTATGGTAAATAAATTCCAGTACCTAGTGGAGCAGAGGCTGTTCTGAAACACGGAGGGAGGCTCTCTGAGTGTCTTTGGCCGTATGTGGTTCCACCTCTTCATCAGTTGTTGGACATGAGGAGAGGTGAATACGACCAGTTGGGAAATGAAAGAGTGGAAGTGTTCAGGTCATGAACGGGGCCCGTTTTTTGGAGGTTGTGGACAAGCGGGCATCTCGCTAATCTTGTGCTCTGACCATTGGGCTGCTCTGTTGAGAAGCACTAGCATCTTTTCCCTGCCCTGTGGTGATTCACTTGGGAACAATCAGAAAGCAAAATGACAAAGGGATAGTCCTCGGTGGGGGCTTGTGGCTGAAGATTGCCTTGAGGCATTTTCCTGCACATTACTTGAACTTCGTCTGCTCTCCTGCACCTCTGTTGTCTCATTGCTCCTCTCTCACCACGGGTGAAAGCTGGGTTGTAAAGAATTCATCTGCTGTCGCAGGATGAGGCTGCGAGTCCCACGACCGCCAACGCTGCTTCACGGGCAACGGTGACTCGGTGATGGCGTGGGCTCTAGGAGTGGGATTGAGAGCAGTTATTTGGCGTTCCCAGAGACCTTGCACTGGGCTGTAAACCTCAAAAATGTTGGAAGCTTCAGAGGTCATTAAAGACCTCTCTCAAACTATGCAAATGTATTACCGATGCCTCATTAAGCCTTGAAGGCTTTCCGAACACCGCTTCCCCCTTCCTCTCCTCCGTAGTCCCTGTTTTCTCACCTATGGCAATTTAAGGACAAATTAAAACTCATGTCCACAGCCTTTGGAGTCCTAACACAGCAACCAAAGCAAAAGTGAGAGCAACAGGGAGCAACAAGTCCTCAACTCATAAACCCACAGAAAATTATACGACGTTAGCTAAGCTAAGAATGAGCTTGCTCTTCGAGCGCTTGTCCTAACCCTGCCTCTACCCATCAGGAGCAGACGGGTACGCTTCTCGCAGCGTTCCCAAATCAAAGAGGATTCATGTTTCTTAAGGCAGAGGTGCTTGTTAGCAGTGACACCTCGTTATTAGAGGTTTGTGGGGCCTCCTCTGGCGATGGTACAAGCCAAGCAGTTTTCCATGTCTTCTCCCTCTCCTTTCACACGGTGATGAACCCGGTTCGTGGTTGAAGGACTCAGCCCCTTGCCTTCGCGTCTCGCCCACACCACCGGCCTTCGTTGCTGTTGGGGCTGCTCCCGTTCGCGCTCCGGAGCTGAAATGCGTCACCCAGCTGCGAGGGAGGTCTGGACGGCACCGATGGCCAGGCAGCGCTCGGGGTGATGGCGCAGACCCGGCTGGTCCCCTGCCCACCGCCCCCCCCCGTGTGCCGCAGTGGACGCGCTGAGGCCAGCGCCGGCCCCCGCTGTTGCAGAAGGGCGGACGCTACGCGCGCACGCCGCCGCTGCCTGCTTTTCCTCCGGGCCAGCTGGGGGTTATCAAGGCCAGAGGCTGCTTCCCAGCTTCATAAACCTCGTGCGTTATTCGGAGTCATGATTCTCCTATTGCAGCGCCTGTGCTTTTCCTTGGGACGGCTAATCCCCCGGCGTGACTGGTGGAAGCTGCGGTATTGATTTCTGTCTCTCTCTAAACCTCAGTTGTGTTCAACGCTTGTTAGACATCTGAAGGCATATCCATTGGGCTCCGGGGGCACTCGGGGAGCGGAGCCGTCCGCTGCGCCGGGAGGCGCTTGCCTCGGGTGTGGGGGCAAGGCAAGGGGAAGGACGAGAAGGCATCAGGCAGGGGGCGGGGGGCATCGCTGGTAAACTGGCAAAACTCTTGGAAGGTTTACGTAGCACGGCGCTGCCAGCTCACTCGCAGCAGTTTTGTGTGTTTGGCTCGGAGGGTCTGATGTCCCTCTGAGGACGTGCCGGGGTCCCCTGAGAAAGGAGCCTCCGGTTAGCGCAGCGGACGCGTTTCCCGAGCTGTACACGTGTGCACGGGCAGGCCAAGGGGGACCCAGCGTTCTGGGCTTTGTCGTTGGTTTACCCCCCCTCCCCGTTTGTCCCTGCAAGTCGTGAGAAGCCTCTGAATTCCAGGGCCCTGGTTGGGAGGGCAGACGTGGCGCCCTGGGCGCACGTTTGGGCTGGACCAGTTGGGTTTCCAGTCTCTGGGGTCTGCCGTCCTGCCCACCGCCGCCTCCCTGTGCCCCGCTCCGTGCGGACCGCGGCTCTGAAGAGCTCCTTCATGTGGGGAGGGCGCCGGGTGATTAGGGAGGGTTATGCAGCCACTGGAACCGAAGCTTAGAGCCTGGATGAGAGGGCTGAAAGAGGCAAAAGGAAGGATTTAGCATATTTTTAATTAAAATAACAAGCTGGGACCTGTCACTACATAGATTCCTTTGTATCCTGAGTCCCTTTCCCTCTTTTCATCTTTGACTTTTTAGATCAGGCGCTCGCAGAGTAGGGATCACGTATTCTTCTGATCTGGAAAATGCCTGGCATGCTTTGGGGGCTGGTATTGTCTCTGTAATAACGAAAAAAACCCAGAATTGCAGCCTCATTGCTGTCTTACGTGAGATATTTCGCACTTCAACTAATTGCACCCAGCACTGAGATTCGCAGATTGAGCCTCCTGCCGCTTCCGAGACCCCGAGCGGCACGGCCCTTTTCTGCATGCTGGACCTCAGCTTTCCCACCCAGAGACGTGGAAGGCACTGGCGGAGCTGCTGTATTGCCGCAGACCGCACAAACACTAACCCCATCGCTACTGTGAGAAAGAAGTGAATTAAGAAAAATGGCCAATGTGTCATGTTCTTTATTTATGTTAAATTAGAAATTAGTAGATTAAGTCAGATTTTGCTCTATTAAGCACGCAGAGGCTGGCCTACAGCGAACTGAGCGATCCAAATGATGATGATTGTATCACATGATTTAAAATTTGTTCTACCAGCGACACAACCCCCAAAAAAGAGATTTTTTTTTAAGTGGAGCTTGATCCTCCATCCATGTAATTCAGCATAAAACACGGAAAAGAAGCAAAGTAAACTGAAGTAATTGCAAAATACAAATTTTAATAGCTCCAATGCTCTGGAGGGTCTGCGTCAGGGGAGTGGAATTTGAATGTGTTTGCACAGATGCGTCTAAATGGCAGCGAGCGCTGCTGCGGGGCTGTTCCGCCGGCTCTGCCGCCCGCGGAGGCGTTCCCACGGGCAGAGCAGATGGAGGTGATGCCTCGGTGGAGCCTGGAGGAGCTTCCTACGGAGCAGCCTTCTCCTGCCTCACTTTCCTCTTTCCCCTCCCTCGCTGAGCAGTCCGGCCCCTCGCGGGCTGGGAGCTCTGCCTGGTGGCCAGCTCACCCGTTAGCCCAGTGGCCAGCTCACCCATTAGCCCAGTGGCCAGCTCACCCATTAGCCCAGTGGCCAGCTCACCCGTTAGGGTACAGGCTGTCGCCTGCGGGAGCGTCCTCCTGGCCCTGCCAAGAGCGCGGCGTGCGGCGCTCGCCAGGCCCCGCGGGAGGCAGCAAGCCCCGTCACCCTTGGTTTGGGTGATTCCCCGTTTGCTACCCACGTGCGTGGGGAACTCCTGGGTTGTTCAGGGGACGGCGCTCATCGTGGCCGTGGTTGTTTTCCTGCCCTGGCCGCACCTTTCTGGAGCCCCGAGCCCCTCGTTTTCTCCTCGTGTTTTCGCTGGGCCAAATTCAGCGTTCGGTGTTAGCGGGTGCCGCTCTGTAAAAGACGCTGCTGCATCTGTCCTTGTGCCTCAGCTTGGCCTCAAGACTTTAACCCTTCCCCAAGTTTATCAAGGTGGCAATCAGGAATATCTGCTGTACCTATAGCTGGGGGGAAAAACCCCTCGATGCCCAGCCAAACAAGATTCAGCAAGCGTGACTTAGTTTTCCATGGCGTTTTTCTTCCCTTAAGCTACTCGTGACTACTTACAAACGTGGCAATCCATTTTCACGTTCCCCGGACGTGATTCGTGGGGGTTTTGACACCCAGGAGTGTACCGTGTACCTGTGCGAGCACCGCCGGTGCTGACGGCGCCCGTCCGCATTACATCCCGTAGCGGATGGCTCGGCCAGCCTGCCCGGGGTTCTCCTTTCTGAAGCTTGCAGGTATCGGTAGTTCTGCCACTAAATGTCCTCATGCCTCTGATTGGAGATTTCGTTCTATTTTAGTATTTGTCCAGCACTACCAGTCACTGGGCCTTGCTTTTAATTGTAACGCCTGCTCCAGCCGCGGGGGAACGCAAATCGCCTGGGCCGTGTGCGCAGGTCGAGGGCTCGGCTACGTTCTCCTCTCAGCTGAGTCCAGGCAACTTATTTCTGCGGGGCCGCTGGCCTGAGCCAGCGCTTCCATGGCGGAGAGGAAAGGTGGGCGCCGGGGCGCTGGGCTGCCTCGCCGCTGCGCCTCCTTTCCCCGTTAGCACCCGGGGCCGCGCGCGCCGCTGTGGCAGCACCTGCGCTCACGCGGCTGATGGGCTGCCTTGGATGGCGTGCGCACCGTCACCTCGCCACCGCCCTCGTCCTGTGGCCCTGCGAATCCCCCCTTTCGGATGGGAAGGAGAAAGCGATCTGGCGGAGCTCCTCCCGCCCTTGGGATCCGCGCGCTGGTCAAGGCTTTTCCCTTTCCCTCTCCGTGACTTTCTCCCTTTCTGAAGGAGCCGGCCGGATTCGGTGCTTTTGGGACTGGGTGACATTAGCGTATCTGTTTTATGTAACGCGGAGTCGTTATTAACAGAATCCTAGATCATAAAAAAAGGTATAACGAGAGCCAAGGAGGGTTTTTCCCCTTGAAGATAATCGCAGCCGCGCTGGAGAGGAGGAGGGCAGGGGGTCAGGCAGCCGCTGCCTGATTGGGCGCCCAGGCGCCGCATTGACATTTCTGCGGTTTCATCAGAAAGTCTAAATAATCCATGTGAAAACTGAGGGTTATTTACGGGGGATATATACGCACTGCGTGAGCCGGCGCGGTGCTGGAGACATAATCTTGGCTCTCGGTGCCTGCTTTTGTACCGCGCCACCCCTGCCGCCGCCGCCAGGACGCAGGCAGCCGGGTCACGCGGCCGCGCCGGGCGCTGAAGTCATGGGTGGAAAACCCACGAGAGCTGGGGAATATTGAAAGGAGAGCAACGGATGGCTTCGAGGGGAAGGGGGGAGGGAGAGGGAGGCCGGCGGCCAGCGCGGGTCAGCCGGGCGCTGCCCTGGGGGGGCGAGGGGGAAGGCGCCGTCACCTCCGCTCGAGGCAGGCGTGCTGCGGGCTCCCTCGGGAGGAGGCGAAGGGCGTCTTCTTGCAGCACCCCCCCGCTGTCCCAACGCCGAGTCGTTCCCTGACAAACCCTTTTTATTCTCTGCGCTTCGAGTGCGCGGTGCCCCTGAGCCGGGAGCAGAGGTTGGAACGGAGCCTTCGGTTTGCCGAGGGCTCTGACCCAGAGACCCGGCAACGGGAGGGAGCTTTGATAGCCCTGTATCGCCGTCCCCGAGCGCCGGCCGTCGGGGTGGCCAGTGCTTCTGCTTGCCTCCTTCTGACGGCATTCCGTGCCAGGGCAATCGCCAGGCAGCCCGTGCATTCTTGATTGGCATTTGATGGTTTTTTTCCAGTCTTTAATTTTTAAACTGGCACTTATTTACAGGTAGCTGAGGTGCCCGGAGTGCTTTTTAGATCCCCGTTTTAGTATTTTTGCATTTGTTAGTAAATCGGTTTTGGTTTATATAAATTGACAGGTGAGTATTTGGGGAGGGGGAAGACTTGGGATGTTGTCTCTAAGGTTTTATTAAAGAATCGCACGCGCTTACAATCATATAAAAGAAGCAGCAATTACACTGCGCGCAGCATGACAGCTCCTTTTCACCCCTGTTTCAGCAATGCATTTCCCGACCCGTTGTAGTGTGCAATGCGAGGCATTCGCGTACTCCAGCGCAGCGACAGCGCAGCCCCCGGCAGCCACGGCCCCGGCGCTGACCATGGGGGCCCGCACCGCTCGGCCCGCGCCCGGGGCTTCCTGGGGCCGCATCTCGACCCCCGAGGTCCAGCAGGGCCACGTCAGGTTTCTCATAGCCCGCCACGAACCAGTTCTTAAAGAGTCGGGACTTGTGTGGGGCCAGAACCCTGCGATATTCCCCACCTCAAAAGCCTGCGGGCTTTGAGGGCCACTCAAAAAGCGGGCGCTCGTGGTGAAGTTGTCGAGATCTCAGATCTGACGCAATTACGTATAGATTCTTAAAATTAATGTAGTTCGTATTTTCATTTGTGTTCTGGTTTCCAGCACTTCATGCTTTTCACCGCGACCGTGAGCATTGGCAATGTTTTTCAAATGAAGGCTGAGGTGGGTCCGCAAGCGGGAGCGCTAAGGGCGGCAGCGAGCAGCACGAGGCAAACCCTCTCCAACAAAACCTGCAGCTGCCCGCACCAGATTTGGGCAACTTGGTGGAAAACCCGTGTTTGAAAACCAAGCTTTAGGCCTCAAAGCGACTGCTCAGCTGAGTTTGCAAAAGAATGCGCGGATGCTCTGCAGCAAAGCCCGTCCAGAGCCAAGTGGCGTTTTTGGTATAAACCCTTCTTTCAATTGGCTTTGAGATCAAACTTGGCCACGAGGTCACAGCCTAGGGGGACACTTTGGAACAATTTTCAAAGCAGTTCGTTTGGACATTTTTCAACTATTTAAATGCAAATACAAAGGAATAAATAATTTATGCATTGATTTAACTGAAAAATATTTCCGTTTAAGCATCCACAAATCGTCCCACGATGAGGGCGGCGTGTCCGCAGGGCAGCTGGCGCTCTGGAGGAGCAAGTTTGGAACCTGGGAAGTTGGCACGCGGTGCCTTCTGGGTCGTGTTTACCTTCCTATCTGCTGCTTTGACTGGGCTGGTCCAGAGCGAATGGCGCTGTGACAGGACAAGAATAGGCACTTTAAAAAGGAGATTGTAGAACATATTGCAGGGTTATTTAAAAATCATTATTGTACAGTAACAAAGTTAAGTGGTATGTTTATGTAAGGCTTTAATTCCTGAAGAATCCCAAACCGTGGAGCCAGACCCATCAGCAGGCTGAGGTGATGATGTTGACTTTAAGACGTGCCCGTGTTTCCGCCAGGCGGGGTTTTGGCGAAGCGCGCGCGGCGTTGGGAGCCCACGGCGGTGTAAGGCCCGTCTGCGGGAGGCGCTCGGAGGGAAGGGCGTCCCCGGCCGAGGCCTGGGTGGCCACCGGGCGGCTGGCGGGGCAGGGCCCCACCGTGGAAGCCCCATTGCCGCGGGACGCACGACACCGGCGGGGCAGGCGCTGCGGGTGACAAGGTTTGGCTTTTCCTCACACGCGTCGTGCGCTTGGGCGGGCATCGTGTTTGCAAACAAAATGTTCACGGCCAGTTACGCTTCTGCTGCCCTGAGGTGACGTGAAGGGAAAGCTGTCCCCAAAACGGGCGCGGAAAGCAGATCGCCTCCGCCTGCGTAACTGTGGGTGTGGGGTCTCAGGACCTCCATGGAAATTGTTTGTTTCCAGAAAAACAGTTTTTAAAAGTCTGAAAAGTGACGTTAAATCAACGGGAGGTTGTACGGAAGCGAAGGTGGTTTAGAACAATGAGGGAAATGAAAATGTTGTCTCTGTTTTGTTTAAAAAGGGTCTCTCTTGAACCTGAACTTCAAAAAAAAGAAACCCACAGTCTGAAGTTAAAGATTTTGCTTGCGTCGAACAAAATACCCTTCTAAACCCAAAAATATTCTTTAGTTTCGGTTCGGGAATCGAAGTGGTTCCATTTAGTGTGAAACACTTCTCCCAGGCTCCGGTTTCTGTGGCCAGTCACCAGAGCAGACCGGAGCGGCCATTTTCCACCCCCGTGTCCCAGTGTGGCGGGGTCGTACGAGCTCTCCCGAGGCCCAGCGTCACCCAGCGTCACCCCGGCCTTGCTGCCTTTTGTCCAGCCGTGCCATTCTTGGGCACTGTCACCTCTGGCCGGTCTCACTGTGTCATGCTGCGGGGATCGGGCTCCTTTTCCTTCAGGAAAAGGCCACGATGCGGCTGTCGGTCCTCCCAGTTCCACCGCAGCGAATCCCTTAATCCCTGGGAGTGGCTCCCCTGTTCTCATCCCACCATGCCCGTTGCCCCACGTAGCATCTCTATCCCAATCCTAACGGGCAGTTGGGAGTAAATTGGTGGTTGTGGGGTGTTTTCCACTTTTATTGTACTTGGGTTTGTTGAATACATAAGGAAACAAAAAAAAAGCAGCGGCGTTGGTGATGCTCTATAAGTCTGTGAGCGCGCTTGCTTCCCTTGGTGCCGGCCAGCTGCGCGGGACATCGGGGCGCCGCGAGGCGCGTTAGCACGGCCGGGAGCATGGATCCTCTGCCACGGGCTTCCCTACAGCCGGGGGAAAGGCCCTGGCGCTCCCAGGGCCGCAGTCCTCCCCGTAAGCCAAAGCGCCCGTGGCAGCAGGGGCAGTAGCACCCTGGGCTGGCTCCGACCATGGCAGC